>JARHVA010000594.1:2945000-2950000 GCA_037957365.1 Torreya grandis | reverse complement strand
TACAACAAATTATCCAAACAAAGCATTGTTTATACAAACACTTAGTTGTAGCCAAAACATGGTACGTCATGTTAAAATATGAACAGATTCACTCAAACAACTAAGCGATAACATTAATATCTATTAATGTAGTAACACAACTAGATTAGTGAAATCACATAATCAAATCAACATGATCATGGAATAGCAAAAAGATCAAAACAGATGTACATAATGGAAATCAAAACATTTTGCATCTATCTAACTCAAACATAATCATAAAACATGTTAATATATAATGGTGTATGGATGGGTTTCCAATTTTTATCTCTTCCATCCTCTAATGCCTCTATCTACACCATCCTCTCTGATGATTCCCTCCCTCTATCACATTCTAAGGGATGGATTTGTCCTACATCCACCTCACAATAATGAAGGTAGTTATCCCAAAACATTATGAAATTCATAGCATACTATTGTATAAACTAACAAACATGATTATAATATACATAATATAAAAGTAAAACTATCTTATAACAAATCAATCATGTAAATTAAACAACATATAATTATCCCATTATTAGTATATGACATAAATCTTTATTAAATAGTAGCTAATCAACTAAAAACCATAAAAATCCATGGATCAGGATGTGACATCCTTCCCCTTAAAGATGGTCATTGTCTCGATGACACTTATTCAAACATAAGTTCTAAATTTAAAACATTATTCAATAGAAAATAATATAATATGTAGCATCAAATCAAGAAAATAAATGTGGAAATAGATTTTAAAACTCATCATAGTCCTCCTAAGTGGCACTATCTTCAAAATATTCGTCCCACTAGATGTTGCATTGTGATACTTTTATGCAAATTATGTTTGTAGGTGTCAATTATTCTAATTGGTTCTACCATAACCACCCTAGGATCCAGAACCTACAAAGCATTCCAATCCAACAAGAAGGATCAACAACATACTTTTTAAAATAAGACACATGAAAGACATTATGCAAAAGAACTAGAACTAGTGGTAATGAAATCCTATATGATATAAGATTGACCACTTCTAAAACCTCAAAAGGTCCCACATATCTTAAGGAATTTTTTTCTAACTTCTTGAATTTAATAGAGCTTTTATGAGGCTTAACCTATAGAAACACTTTATCACCTATAGAAAACTACCTTGCTATTCTCTTTAGATCAACATAAATTTTTTGTCTATCATTGGCCTCAACCAACCCCTGCCTGATTATCCCAACTTGCTCTTCCATTTATAAAATCATCTTAGGTCTAAAAACTACCCTATCTTATAACCTATCCCAACTAATTGGTGTTCTACACCTCCTTTCGTATAATGCCTCAAATGGATCCATCTTCAATGTTGATTGGTATGAGTTTTTTGTAATCAAACTTAACTAATGGAATGTACTCCTCCCACTTGTATTGTTGATCCATGCAATACATATGAGGGAGATCTTTTAATACCTTGTTAACTTGCATTATCTATCCATTAGTTTTTGGGTGATAAGCAGTGTTGAAATTCAATTGCATACCTAGAGTTGAATTCAAAGCCAACCAAAATATAGAATACATCCTTAGATCTCGATCCTAAATTATCTTCTTTGAAAATCCATGCTATCGATACACCTCCTTCATGAATCTCTTTGCAAGCATAGATGCATCATCTATCAAGTTGTCTAGTATGAAGTAGGCTACCTTGGCTATTTTTTCAACTATAATGAAGATTATTTCATGTTATTTCCATTATAACTACAACCCTTAGATGGGGGGATAATTTATCTCATATGGATTTAGTTTCCTAGACTCATAGGCTATAATTGAGCCATATTTCATAAGAACTCCTCCAAGTCTTTCCCCAGATGCATTGGTTATCACTAAAAATTAACCATTATGATCAAAAAATCTTAACACTGGTGCTAAAGTAAGCCTCATTTTCAGCTCCTAAAAGGCTATCTCACACTTGTCTAACTAGAAAAAACTCTGATTCTTTTGTTGAAGATAAGGAATTAGATTAGCTATCTTAGATAAATTTAGAACATTTTTTTGTAATAACTCACTAATCCCACAAAATTCATTACCTCGTGCACTTTATTTGGCACTGGCCACTCCATTATATTTCTTATCTTCACTAGATCTAATAAATTACCATCCATGGAGATAATATGTTCCAAATACTACACATTATTTTGGAAAAATGCACACTTAGACAACTTATCATACAACCTATGATTTTATAAACACTACAAAATTAATTCCATATTCTATAGATAATTTTACTCATCCTTGGAATAAATGAGGATGTCATCTAGAAAAAATAAAATAAAAAGATCTATATAACTTCTAAACACACTATTCATAAGATTCATAAATTTTGCAGGAGCATCTGTCGACCCAAATGATAACACTATGAACTTGTAGTGCCTGTTTTGAGTTGTGAACATTATTTTTAGAATATACTCATCATGAATTCTCAATGGATGATATCATACTCTAATATCAATATTTAAAAATATTGTTTCCCCTTGCATTTAATCAAAGAGATCATCAATGCATGGTAATAGATATATATTCTTGATTGTCACTTTATTTAACATCTTGTAATAAATACATAAGTGAAGATTTCAATCCTTCTTCTTGATGAAGATAACTGGTGCACCCTATGGTGACATACTTGGTTGAATCATCCCTTTTGACAACAACTCATAAATTTTTGCCTTTAACTCAACTGATTTGGTGGTCATTATTCTATACGGTGCCATAGACCGTGGTTCTAATCTAGGTATGATATCAATCGAGAAATCAAAATCACACTTGGGCGGTAATCTTGGTAATTATTATGAAATACATCTTGAAATATCCTTAGAAAAGTATAATTATCAATTTATGGTTCCTTAGATTCCTCCATCTCATTTATCTTATGATAAATGCCTATCATCCCTTCTTTTGAGATCTTTTGAGTTAAATTACATAAATTAGCATTAGCTTTAACTCCCTTTTCTCACTTGAAGTTGTGTTTGATTTACAAAATCATATTGACACACAACCTTCTTTAGATAAAAATCAACCTTAGCTTTATGCTTCGTAATCCAATTGACTCATAGGATCATATCATATGACCCTAGTGGTGCAACATAAATATCCACTACTATAGTGAATTTAGGAAACCTAATCTTAGCTTCAACTAAACACTTGTCAATTTTGACCTTAGACTCATTCCCATACTATAACAATGATGCATTTACCATAAATCCATATTTTATAGATAATTTACTAAGCATTCTAGGAGTAATGAAACATTCTCTAGCTCTTGTGTCAATCAAAATAGAAATTGGATGATCAAATAAAATACCTGACAGTTTTATGGGAAAAGCTTAATACTCAGCATAATGATTGTCAATAGATACATGAATCTACTATTGAAATGTACCCTAATGAGGAGAAAAACCCTTATTCTTAGACTTGTCTTGAGTACACTCATAAGCATAATGGCCACCTCCACAAATAAAGTAACTTCTTATTGGTCTTTTCTTGTTAGACTATTGGTTTTCCTTGAAACCATTACCAGGTTTCCTATTCCTTGAACCACTACTAAACTTGGCATTTTGATTCTTGAACTGACTCTTGGAATCTCCACTCCTCTCCTTCCAGTTCTTATTTCTAAAAGTTGGTTTAATAATTCCAAACTTCATCTTAAACTTATCTTTGACTTATGCAAGAAATTTTAGTTTTTGTTCCTTCTTAACTACCTTCTCAAAAACCTAATCCATGGTATATGATTCATGCACATATACTTCATAACCAATTTGGGTTTTTAATCCCATGATGAATTTCCTAATCATGAACCTTTCATCTACCTGATACTGAGGTACGTACTTAAGGAGATTGATGAATCACTCCTAATATTCATTCACTGATAGGTCTCCTTCATTAAGATTATAAAAATATGTAAGCTTTTTATTTAAGTATAGTTGTGGAAGCCATCATGACCTAAAAAATATCACAAATTCTTCCAAGTGGTGGTGGTTGAGTTGAGGTTGATCTCGAGGTTCTTGTTTGCCCACCAAGTTGTTTCTTCACCAACAAATTGATAAGATTCTCAGACTAGTTTTGTGACTTTAGAGTAATTATGAATCTTGAAATATTTCTCCATATCTTTCATCCATGCTTTAGCTCCATATCCTAATATAGTTCCATCAAACTTGGATATATTTAACTTTTTCATGTCTCATACTAACTCTGTAGCTACTCGAGCTCTCACATCCTATGGTACTTCCTCATGCCTCTACTCTTAAGGATATTCATACTCATTAGGATGTTCTTCAAGTTCCTCTTGAGTGCTCTCCTCTACATGGCCATGCACTTCTATTTCTAAATTCATGATTTAGTCTCTTGTCTCTTGCATAGTTGTGAGGATCTGATCTAACTTAACATTTTGTTTAATGGTGAACTGATTTGGATCAACATGGGGATTGGTATTTAAAGTACCCTCACCTCTTGGTATAGTGTGCACCATTGTTATTTATAATTAATAGGAGAATAATTTTGTGTTAGAAGACACATTAAGTTATAGAGTTTGAGCCTCAACTCTGATAACACAATGTAACAACTCCATTGGGTTTTACCAAAATAGAGTAATTTTTTTTTAAAATTAATTACACATATTCATGTAACATATTTCACCATGAGAAATATAACTAAGTGATATTTAATTAAATTTATTATTTTAGTTAACCCCATAAGGTTTATAGCTAATCCATTTAGCTAATGATCACTAAGATAATGATATATAAAACATGAACAATGTTGAATAAATAATAGACTATTTTTTCATTAAAGTAATAATATAATTTCAACCATGAATAATAAAATATTACAGCCACTGTTGTAGATGTAAAAATGAATAAATAATATAGTTTTAACAATAAATAACGTGTCAAATAATAATACAATGATACAAAGCTCCATAGAGCATGAGTATCCACGATTCAAGAGTTTAT
>JARHVA010000594.1:2730000-2940000 GCA_037957365.1 Torreya grandis | reverse complement strand
CAATGTAGTATTTATTTATTCTTTGTAAATTTGAAACTAAGTCAACCTAGGTTGATGTAGTCTAAAAGTTAAATCATATGCTTCACAACTATATCAACCCTACATGACCTAGTTCAAAGTTAAACCATCATATTTTCAACTACATTGAGGTTGGAAAATGGGATAAACTAAAACTTTAGGAAGGGTTAGTATCACTCATCACTATAAATACAAGTCACGATTTGAATCCAAAAGAGAGTCACATTCATTTTTGCATTGCCATTGCTCACAATTCTACTTAAGTCTATATTTGGATAATCCATTACTTAGATCTTGTCCTGGAGAGAAAATTTTTTTATTGTGGAGTCTTGGATGCAATAGGAGGAACCCTTTTAGCCTATGGCTTGGTTCAAACTTTTTGATCCTTAAAACTACAACAATCTCTTGGAAAACACCATTGTCCAAGGGGAGATTGAGGATCAACACATTTATTCAAGGTAAGTATATTATATCCTTAGATCTTTGATTTTGATAGATAAAACTTGCATAATTACTAGATTGAATGAATTTATAACTCCTTGTTTGAATATCCTCTATAGTTATACTTAGTGTAGCTATAGGGTTTTTCAAACTTTCCATTTCCCACCTTAGGTGACCTAGGCCCCCATTTGCCTATAATGTTCACTAGCCCTTTTTAGTTTATTTTTAACCATTCCCCTTATTTTTGTTACTATTTTGGTAATGTTATATTATATTAATTCCCATATTAGAAGACCTAGTTAGGGTTATTTCATTCTATTGATTTCCTGGAGGCTTTATAACCTCTTTATTTATGTTTTATTATAAGTGTTCCTCTTTCTAGATTTAATATATCCATTTGGTCATATCCCTATACCTTAAGTATCAATAGGATCTATTTGATTTACTTTTTTTGAGTCAAAATATCTTAGATAGGATAAGTTTTAGGTCAATCCTATCTCATTGGATACATTTTGGTGAACCCAACGTGAACTAACCATTTATTTTTCTCTTTCATAAAACTATATCAGTGTGGGTCAATATATTTTATTTCTCTATAGTTTTCAATAGACTACATTGATGCAATTTTATCTAGTCTAATTTTTATTTGTTTTCAAGAAACTATATCAGTACACGTCGATACAATTTTATTCTTATATATTTTTATAGTAGATCACATCGACGTGCAGGTTGATCTAGTATAATCTTTGCGTATATTTAGGAATACTATATCACATAGGTTGATATATTTTTATTTCTATGTGTTTTTATAGTAGGTAACATTGATATAGGTTGATATAGTCTTACACTCATATCTACATTATTTTCTTCAGTCAGCCAACTATATCGACCTAGGCCGATCTAGTTTTATTTACCAAGTTATCCTTTACCTAACTATATTGATCCAGTATGATATAGTTTTGTTTACTCATCATTACAGTCAATTTTATTAAACAACTAGATTTAGTTATGTATATAAATTTTTAATTTTGTCAAAATTTGTTTTACTCATAAAACTATATTGGAATTATTTAATTTAGTTATAAAATCATTTTATCTCCTTATCAAACTCCATCATCCCTAGCTGATATAATTTTGTGTTTGCATCTTTGTAATAAACTTGATCGACCCTATCTGATCTAGTTTTTTCTTCCTATTTTTAGCTATCTTTATATATATTGTATCAACCAACATCGATATAATTCTATATTATGTGAATAACTACATATGCATATGCCTATATAGTTTTGTGTGATTTTCATTTTTCATTCTAAGCAAGGTATATTAACCTTTATTTTTAGTAATTAATCAAACATTTCCTTTCAAGTTGATTGCATGTTTATTTTAATTCATTGAATTCTATAAATTGATTTTTGACATTGATTTTTCATTTTTATTTTCTCTTTGTTTGGATTTTCCTATAAATTATGTTCTTGTAGTTTTCAAACTAATTAGATACTATTATGAAGGGTTATATGGTATTTTATTTATAATCCTTATCTATTGTTTACAGACATCATGGCATGATGAGATTACCCTAATACACATGCCCATAGTATATATGTAAACATGGACTTTAGTTTCCATATACATCACAATATTAAGGAAACACTTAAGGTTCCCATTTTTATTGAACCTTAGGAAATCATCCATTCATCTGATTCTATAATGCAAAAATTAGCGATTAGTGCTAGGAAGTTACTCTCATTTTACCCTTGACACTGAGTTTAATGGGATAAGCGAATGATACTTCCTCTATAGTCAGTGATCTAGAATATTGGGATAACACTACTCAATGGATAAGCAAGTATCTTTGAGATCCTCCAAATCAGTCACATCCTTTTAACACATCTACCTGATCTTTATTTTAAATAAATAGTTATATTTTTATTTTTTTGTTTACTATTTTATTTTGTATTACATATTATATTATCTATAATCAATATAGTTTTATGTTATATATTTCAACTACATCAATCAACGTGAATACATTTATCAGTGTGTAAACAATCTACATTGACCAAGTTTGATATAGTCTACTATTCATCTACCTCTTTTGATCAGACTGTATTAAACATGACTGAAACATTTTATTCATTATACTATTAAATTTCCCCATATCTAACTACATCAACTAGTCTCAATATAGTTTTATCTCAATATTTTAGTTTATGTAACTACATCGACCATGGCTGATATAGTAAATTTTTTGATCAATGTTAATGTCTCCTTTACTGACTACATTGACCAAACTCAATATAATATATATTTTACTTCTCTACCTATGTGACTACATTGACCATGGTTGATATAATATACTTTTTTCTCACTATATCCTTTAATAATTGCATCGACTAGGCTTTATAAATTCTATGCTTTACCTTTCACTCTATATAACTACATCAACTATAGTTGATATAGTAAAAAAAATTTATCACTATTTTTGCTTATCCTTTATTGATTGCATCGACTAAGATTAATACAATCTATGTTTTACATCTATGCCTATGTAACTAACTGGACCATGGTCAATATAATACATTTTATAATCATTATTTATAATTATCCTCTACTAACTGCATTGACTAGGCTTGATCTAGTATATTTTAGTTGTTACAGTTTAATAGCATTTACTATATAAACTACTATATTGCATCAGGCCAAAGTATTCATTCATTATAATCAATCACATATTCTATCAATTCTGTAATCAAATTAACATCATGAAATTCCCATTTATAATATTTATTGATATTCTTAACCCATTTATATTTTACATGGGTTGCTCTTTCCTTTGAATTTTATCCACCAATGAAGATCACACTTCATGGTGCAACTACTCCCAACATCCATCTAAATATATCGAGTGTAACATTGTTAAAATCACTCACAATTATTATCTTAATGATTCCCATATCTTCAAGAACCTTGATGACAATACCATATATACCCTAACATGAATGGTACTTTATCCAAACTTAACCACTTCACCATTGGAGTCATTGATACTAACCTTGGAAACTCCCCTTAGATACAACTCAAATTATTGCAAGAATGGCTCAACAAGTGAATTTTATGAAAATAACTAACAAATCCCAAATTCTCCAAATTTAAAATCGTATCTTTCAAATGGTAAATTAACCTCCCATCATTATTCCTCAACATATTCAAATTTTTGTTCCCCCCTCCTCTTTGAAATGCAAATGGGAATATCATTCCTCAACCTCTTATGCATAAAAAAATGTTAAATATCTTCAAAATAAAATTTTAGATCCACTTTTTGTATCTATAAATATTGGAAACATTTCTCCAACTATTAAATATGATGGAACTAAGCACCCAAATATTTTCCTTAAATATTTTGGTAATATTTACAAAGAATGGGTTTAAACTAATACCTTTGATACTACTAAATTTCTTGTTAAAAAAATTATAGGAGATGATTTAGAATGGTATAATCAACTCCCTCAACATTCCATTTTACAAATAGAATATTTATTCAACTAGATAAGAAATTTCAACACACATATCTTCTTAAAAATAGCCTTAGGCATTTCATCAATGCTAAGTAACTATTAAATGAATCCGTTCATACCTTCATCAAATGATGAAAATTGTTAGCTCACAAAATAGATTATAACATGAGTGATGATAATATTTTCAAACTCTTTATCACTACCCTTAAACCTTATCTTCAATACAATGTTTGGTTTTTCTCTCCCCAAACTTTAGAATATGTTTTTAATCAATAAAAAATGTCAGGATCTTAATAAGAACAATTGATTACTATTGTGTAAGCAACTAAACATGGAATTAAACCAGAATTGAAAGAACTAGAATTAGAAATAGCAAAGAATCAGATATACAAGAAACCACATGAAAACTTGTATTAAACTCTTGGAAATACAATGAAGAAATAAACCTTTCTTCCACACCTCTAAGATGTACAGATCTCTTTCCCTCAAGAGTTCTCTCAATTACAAAGACAATTCACACACAGAATTGTCTACACTTTCCTTATTCAGGACTTGTACAAAAGCTATGAAGATCTATCCCTATTATATAAGATTAGGGATCATGAGCTATGCATTCTCCACCATTAGATAAACCTCTTAATCAAAGGCTCAAAACAGTCCTACCAAAAATAGAAATGTGGAATTACAACTAACAGCTAAACTTATCATGCAAACAATCTGTTCATGCACAAAAATAGACTTCTAGAATGCACAAGTGACCGATGTTGGTCCCTGTCAGTCTGCACATGACCGACGTCGGCCGATCCATAATCGACGTCGACAGCTACTGGTCCACTCCTTGCCGTCGTCGATAACTGTGTAACTCCAACAACTTTAGCATCCACTCATCTGGTGAAGCTTTTAGCTCCACAACTTAATAATCTCCCACTTAGAGATAAACAGCTGCACCAGTATTTGTACAACAACATCTTCTAGCTTCTCCATCTTCAAACTCAATCTTGAAGACCAACAAAAGTTAAATGAAGATTCAACTTATCCTTTGTTACCGGCTTGGTTAACATATCAGCAAGGTTCTTATTTGTATGGATCTTTTCTAGCTTCAACTCACCATCCTCCAATACCTGTCTTATGAAGTGGTACCTAAGATTTATATGTTTGGTTCTTGAATGAAAGGCTGAATTTTTAGCCAAATGAATTGCACTTTGACTATCACTGTATAATCTACAACTCTCTTACTCCTTTCCCAACTCTTCCATGAACTGTGTCATCCATATCATCTCTTTGCTAGCCTCTGTGACTGCAATATATTTTTCCTTTGTAGTAGACAAGGCAACAACCTTCTGCAACTTTGAAATCTAGCTAACCGCTATTCCACCAACAGTGAAAACATATCCTATGGTGCTTCTCCTACCATCTAAGTCTCCTGCCATATCCGCATCTACATATCCATGTAGAGAAGTGTTTGACCCTCCATAGCATAAATGCCTACTGCTGGTCCCTCTTAGATATCTGAGAATCCACTAAACTGCTTTCCAGTGTTCCTTCCCTGGATTGGCCATATACTTACTGACAACTCCCACTGTTTGGGCAATATCCGGTCTAGTACATACCATTGCATACATTAAGCTCCCAACTACGGAATCATATGGAACTCTACCTCATCATGTGAATTGGGACACTATTCTTTGCTCAACTTGAAGTGTCCAGCCATAGGTGTACCTACCAGTTTTGCATCCTGCATATCGAACCTCTCCAACACCTTGTTCACATATTCCTCTTGAGACAAAATCAACCTGTGATTTTTCCTGTCTCTCTTAATACTCATGCCAAGGATTTTCTTTGCTTTTCCCAAATCCTTCATGGCAAATGTGTGAGCCAATTTCACCTTAAGCTCAAAGATATCTTGCATGTGTGAACCTGCAACAAGCATATCATCTACATACAACAACATGATAATATATCTACCACTATCGAATCTCTTATAATAAAAACAATGATCAGATTGACATCTACTATAGCCATGCTCAGTCATAAACCTATCAAATCTCAAATACCATTGTCTTGGAGCTTGCTTGAGACCATACAAGCTTTTCTTCAACCTGCACACAAGCTTCTCCTTACCTTTGACCTCAAATCCTTCTGGCTGATCCATATATATTTCTTCATCCAAATCTCCATGAAGAAACACTGTCTTAACATCAAGCTACTCAAGATGCAAATCCTCAATAGCAACTAAAGACAATACAGTCTGAATAGAAGTCATTTTTACTACAGGAGAAAAAATTTCACCAAAATCAATACCTAGTTTCTGTGCAAATCCCTTTACTACCAACCTGGCCTTATGTCTCATTTGTCCATTCTCACCTTCCTTTAACCTATAAACCTATTTGTTTTTCAGTGCTCTCTTTCCATATGGTAACTCAACCAAATCCCATGTTTGGTTCTCTTTCAAGGAATCAATTTCCTCTCTCATGCTAAGCTCTCACTGATTCTAGGTTTTTACCTGCATTACTTCATCAAAACTCTCTGGTTCTCCACTATCAGTGAGCAATAAGTAGAATAATGAAGGAGAATATCAAATTGGAGGTTTACTTACCCTTTTTGACCTCCTTATGGGTGTCTGAGACTCATATTTTGCTTGATGTCTGCCCAAATTCTCTGTCAGTGACCGATCTCAGTCATCTCTAGGCCTGTTCCTGACTAACGTCAGTTCCACCAAACTGACGTCAGTTCCCTTCTGACCGATGTCGGTCACTGTCTAACTGACACTAGTTCCTGTTTGACCTAACTGACCGATGTCAGTTCCTTTTTGACCGACGTTGGTTTCTATGTTTTTTTGGAAGTGATTTCCTGTGAGCTCATTTTGGATCACAATCTTGTCCAAATCTCCATTGCCCTGCTTAAAATCCTTCAGCTTCTTGAGCTGATCACTGTACATCACCTTCTCATTGAAAACAACATCATGGATTTTAATTATTTTGTTAGTTCCTAGATTCCACAACCAGAATCTAAAATCTTCAGAGCCATAACCAATAAAAGTGCACCTCATAGACTTAGCATCCAGCTTCTTTCTATTTTCTTTATCAATGTTCACAAAAGCTTCAGAACCAAAAACTCTGAGAAATGAAAGATATACCTTTTTACCTGTCCAAGCCTCTTCTAAAATTCCACCATCTAGAGCAGTAGAGGGTCCTCTATTAATCAGGTAAACCGTAGTGTTTACATCTTCTGCCAAAAATTGTACGGGCAAACCAGCATGCAACCTCATACTCTGTGCACGCTCTAATATTGTTCTGTTCATCCTTTCAGCAACTCCATTATGCTGAGTTGTCCTTGGAACCATCCTTTCCCTACATATTCCATACATAGAATAGTAACTTCTGAACTTATTATTACAGTACTCACCACCATTGTCAGATCTAAGGCACTTCAATCTCAAACCTGTTTCATTCTCAACCAAAGCTTTCCAATTCCTAAATGTGTCAAAAACATCAGATTTCTTCTTTATGCAATAGACCCATACCTTTCTTGTAGCATCATTAATGAAAGTAACATAATACTATGATCCATTAATAAAAGCTACCTAAGCCGGTCCTCATACGTCTGTGTGAACAAGCTCCAACTTGTGCTTCCTCTTTGTTGACCCAATTTTGATAAATCTTACTCTCTTCTATTTTCCAAAAACACAATGCTCACAGAAATCTAGATCTATGCTTTTCAAATCTGAAAGCTTACCTTTTGACTTAAGAATTTTCATTCCCTTCTCACTCATGTGGCTGAGCCTACAGTGCCACAACTTTGCATCCACATCTGAAGTAGATAATACAGAAGGAGAATAATCAGTAATACAATTACATAAATAGAGAGTACCAACTCTCTTACCTCTAACTAATACAAGTGCTCCCTTGGTAACCTTCCAAGATTCAGCTGTGAGAGTTAATGTGCAACCCTCATCACCCAACTTTCGTACAAAAATTAGATTCCGCTTCAGGGCTGGGACATGCATGACATCCTTCAACACCCATGTGTTGCCATTCTGCAATTTCAGTTGCACTTTTCCTTTGCCAACAATTTTACGAGGCTCATCATCCCCTAAATAAACTTTTCCAAAATCTTCCTGGACATAATCATTGAAAAATTCTCTATTTGGGGTAGCATGGAAAGAGGCCCCAAAATATAAAACCCAAGATTCTATTTTATTATGCAAAGAAAGTGAAAGAGCATCTTGTGCAACAATACCTGCAAATTTTTCTTCTTCATTACCTTCATGCTGATTCTCTTCATTAACCTTCAACCAGCAATCTTTCTTTGCATGTCCTCTCTTTCCACAATTCCAGCAGGTTATCTTTCTTTTTCCATTTCTGGATTTGGATCTATTTCTCATCTTTGACTTAGACCTTGATATCCCTTGTTTGCTCTTCTCTCTTTGCCTTCCCCTGCTTTCAATACTTAAAGCATTACCTGATGTTTTCCCTATGCTTTTCCTATGAGTTTTTTCATTCAAGATTACACTAACAACATCATCTACTTTCAAGATATTTGTAGCAGATGCAGTATTACTAACTGCCTTTACCAAGCTATGCCAAATTTTAGGTAAAGAGCATAATATTAAAAGAGCCTTAATTTTATAATCAAAAACTATTTTGACTGAATTTAATTGATTTACAATTCCATGGAAATCATTAAGATGACTAGATACAGATCCACCTTCCTGCATTTGCAAATTAAAAAACTACTTCATAAGATATACCTTATTTGAAGCTGAGGGATTTTCATATAAATTTGCTAAAGTATCCATTAACTCTACCTTTGTCTTTGCCTGTGACAAGTTGGAAATCACAGAAGATGCCAGGCTCAACCTTATGGATCCCAGAGCCTTTCTATCAAGAACATTCCATTCTTCATCTTCCATATCTGTAGGCTTTCTATCAACCCCACCCAATGGTAAGTATAGATCTTTTTGATACAGATAATCTTCTATCTGCATTCTCCATAATTGGTAATTCTTTCCATTAAACTTATCCATTCTCAGTTTACTTTCTTCTACCATTGCTTCTCCCACTCAAACAGAAACCCCTGTGAGTGACCTGTAATCAACAAACACTAACCAGATCTGAAACACCTGTTAGTCAACCTAAGCTCTGATACCACTTGTCAGGATCTTAACAAGAACAATTGATTACTATTGTGAAAGCAACTAAACATGAAATTAAACCAGAATTGAAAGAACTAGAATTAGAAATAACAAAGAATCAGAGATACAAGAAACCACATGAAAACTTATATTAAACTCTTGGAAATACAATGAAGAAATAAACCTTTCTTCCACACCTCTAAGATGTATAGATCTCTTTCCCTCAAGATTTCTCTCAATTACAAACACAATTCACACACAGAATTGTCTACACTTTCCTTATTCAGGACTTGTACAAAAGCTATGAAGATCTATCCCTATTATATAAGATTATGGATCATGAGCTATGCATTCTCCATTGTCAGATAAACCTCTTAATCAAAGGCTCAAAATAGTCCTACCAAAAATATAAATGTAGACTTACAACTAACAGCTAAACTTATCATGCAAACAATTTGTTCATGCACAAAAATAGACTTTTGGAATGCACAGGTGACTGACATCAGTCCCTGTCAGTCTGCACATGACCGACATCGGCAGTTACTGGTCCACTCCTTGCCATCGTCAGTGACTGTGTAACTCCAGCAACTTCAGCATCCGCTCATCTGGTGAAGCTTTTAGCTCCACAACTTAACACAAAATACAATACTTTCTCATGACTCAATTTGAACCTTCTCATAATCTCATTAAGGATTATTTCCAAACTTTAACTAATGTAATAATCATTACCAACTCTAACTATTTGCCTCCTCAAACCAAAATAGGAATGATCAAATCCAATATTCAAACTCCCTCCCATCTACCCTTGAATGTGTCATAAATGAAGAAGTTACTACCTCTATCCAAACCTTTCATTCATACTACCATTGCCCCTCTATCATGGTATTATCCTAACAAATTTATTGGTTGCATGTTGATATTGATCATTCTCATTTAACATGTCATTCATTTAAAAAAATTGTAGTTTCCCTCATGGTAGGATATGACTTTGATCATGATGTTATTATCAATACTCATCATATTTATTATCTTAAAGATTTTCAAAAGATAATTTTTTCCAAATCTAAAAATCTTGAAAAACTTCTTCCAATCTCAATACACAACATCCAAATGAAACTACAACCAATATTATACCAATAATCAATATGTGAATGTAGATAAATTCAACTATAATCATAATCCCACTCATAAATATCCCATTACCAAACCTAATAAGCTTATCAATGAGGAAAAACTTCTTAAAGATACCAAAACTACTCCTCCATCATCTTCAGAATCAACCACTAGTGATGAGTCATCTCCACAAGTGGAACCTCAACCTAGTTCATACATTCCTACAAAGAACACCATTTCTAATCAACCTAAAACTCATGATAATACTTCTTCAAAACTTCATTGTAATTTTCTAGATGAACTTATCTCTATGCTTTGAAAAATTCCACTCATGGAATTAGTTATAACTTCCCCTTTTCATCATAAGTTCCTTATATAACAACTACAAGACATATAAGAGACCTCATCTAACGATTCTGAAATACCTACTTTACCATCTGATACTCCTCCACCCATAGAGGTTTATGCCATTAAAATAATTTCTTCTCCCACAAAACCCACCATAGAATTCCCTGAAGATGATATGATAAATAATGAAATTATTTTTTGAGTTGATGATCCATCCCTCTTCATTAAAATTAGAATAAATAATAATTTAATTAGAAATGTCTTGGTAGATGAAGTTTTGGGCATTAATGTTACCTCTCTTTGTCTAATTAAATAAATCAATCATTCTAAAGAAAACCTAAAAAAAAATCATCTTACTTGTCATGGTTTTGATAAAAACCAGTAAAAAACCATTTGGTTATATTTGGATCCTCCTCATGATTGGACCCAAAATAATTTGAACCAAACTTATGGTCCTTGATCTTATTTTATATTATAACATGATTTTATGGCATCCATATACTCACTGCATGAAAGTCATCACATATTTTGGTAGTTAATGCATTAAATTTAGCCATATTGTCAAACATTATAGGCATGAATTAGATCCAAACTCTTGGACCATCCAACTTCAAATCCTCAATCTCAATATTGCATTCACATGAATTCTCATGTTAATATTCCTTCTCTTCCTAAATTCTTAAACATGAATGTTGATTTACATGTCCCTCTTATAGATTCTGACAATGATAAAACCAATGAATTGTAAAATATTTGTAATACCACTTAATTACCCATAATATAGTGGAATGACCCCCTTCCATGGATCACACCAATCCCTTAATTGATGATATCACTACTAATCTTCCCCCATGAAATACATATGAAGCCTCTTACATAAAAGATGATTTCACTTGTAATGAATATGGGGTAGTCAAACTCTTTCAAGATCGTTTATCCATTTATCCTCATACTTTCAGTAACTTATGTGTATTCACTACTGATATCCAAATTGAAAATAATGCAAGCACCATTTCCCCATATTATGATGGTGCCTACATTATTTCCCAAGCCCAATCATGAGACTAGGATGTCATGCATTATTAAAATACCTTAGCTAAAATACATGCCTTTAACCATGATGTTTATGTCATTCATATATCTTATGATATTGAATTATAACTTGAAGGTTATGTACACCCTACCAATCCACCCTTGAAATATAATTTATGGGTTATCCAAGAAATATTGAATAATACATTTCAAGGTAGTGATCAACTTGATATCATTCAACCCACTTTTTTAGATATCAATGTGATTTACCTGATAGATAGTGTTCACATTATTTCTCATATTTTTTATTGTGTCAACCATCTTGACATAGTTTAATCATCCATATTCAATGGCATCAACCATAACCAATACCTAGTTGATATAGTTCTTTTAGACTCATCAATTATAGTAGCGTGTATTGACTAATTTGATATGGTTGATCCTACTCCTATTATTTCTAGGCAACCCAAGGTAATTTCTCCTCCCATTACTATAATTGATTGTATCAATCATCCTGATATAGTTAAATCAAAATATCTACCTTCCTCTCAACCTATCGACACTAACTTATATATTAAGGCTATTTTTATCTAATAAATACATTATAATTTTGGTAGTAAAGGTAATCAAATCTTGTATCTTGAAGTAGATGTTGAAAAATATGAAAATATACCCATGCTTCCCAATGATGAAGATATATTAGAATTAATCCAATCTATAGAGCCTTAACTTCCATTCAAACATCACAAGTTAGGCCATTTAAAAAAAAAACTCCCCTTTTCAATAATTTTGTTGCTAGTATTGATACCAAAACACATCCTGTCTCTAAGCTTCCTCCAAATCCATACCATTTCTTGAATGGAAATTCCATGCTTATCAAATAAAATGTTACAATTAATTATGGTACCATGGCCAATCCTTGAACCATTCATGTCTCTAAATAACTTTATTCTGAATAAATTGATAACTATAGTCTTTTCTTCCACAAATGCCATGAATCCTATGTTTGGTCATATGAAGACATGTTTGGTATTGATCTTAGTGTCATGGTAAATATAATCATCACCTATCCTGATGCAAAACCTATGTGTCAAAAGAAACATAAATTACCTCCTAAGATTTATACCCTATATCATAAATAAATAAATAATCAAGCTTATGTATATTATGTTCATCAGACCCATATATTACTCAAAATGAGTTTCCAACATTGTTTGTGTTCACAATAAAGTCACTATGATCATTTTCATTTGTATAAACTTTTGTAATTGATGTCATTATTGATTCTACATCTAGATATGAAATTTTATCTCTCATGGATGGTTTTTCAAGATATAATCATATTCATATCACTCTCAAAGATCAACATAAAACTAATTTCACTACTGAATGATAAATTTATTATTATGTTAAAATGTCCTTCAACCTCAAATTTTTTTAGAACTACTTATCAACATGAAATGAACCTTATTTTTCATGACTTCATTCATAAAATAAATAAAACTTATGTGGATGATCTTATTTCAAAATAAAAACATCATAAAAATCATCTTCATGACCTTGCTCTCATTTTTTATCGATTCATCAAATACAAAGTTAGACTTAATCCATACAAATGTGTTTGTAGTATCTTCCAAAAAACTCTTAAGATTTATAGTCTCCCTTCTAGGGGTTGATGTAGATCCCACTAAAATCAAAGATATATTCAACATTCCTATTCTTTTTTTCATTCTATATATATGAACATATCTTGGTAAACTTCGAGCAATCCAACAATTTGTTACTAAAATAGCTTACTGCATCTATTTGGTAAAATCACTCCTTAAGAAGGGTATTACTCTTGAATGGACTAATGCATTCCAAGAAAAATTAATATCATTAATGAATCATTATTTTATCCTCCTGCTCTTCGACCACCTTCTAATCATCGCCCTCTATGTTGGAACAATTAATGGTTAAGTGGTGATTTCATGTACCGTTAATACATTAACAAACATTGATTAAATAATAATATATTTTATTTTTATCACATGGTCATGCTCATATAAATAAATAATAAATTATATTAATATGACCATTGGAGAGGTGGACCCTCTAATGTTACCATTGGAAAAGGTTATACCATGTTATTGTTGGAAAACTAGGACTCATTGGTCATAGCAGTCACTTTGAAATGGTCACATTACAATGGGCACTTTACAATGGTTAAATTATAATGATCGTATAGCCTTGTCTATATAATAAATATTATCATTATAAAATGGTAATGTTGATAACAAGTTGGTGTGTAAATTGTGACAAGATAGTGTATTGTGAAGAGATTCTAAGAGAAATGAGAGAAGGTGTTATGTATTGGGTTATTTATTTCTCAAATAATGGATAATCAACCATAGTTTTTTACCTATTTATGAGGTTTTACATGTTACATCTTGTGTTAATTTTGTGAATTCCTTTGCCATTGATATCACACATAGATCCTTAGCACATTGGTTTGTTTTGTCATGGTATTAAAGTTAGGTTAATGTGTGATCAAGTGGCAAGGTTATAGATTGGGTGTTTTGGATTGTGTTAAAAATTATTTATGTTCAAAATCAGCCCATAAATCCCATGGTACATCTATGGGAGTATCATGAAGTGTGTCTCTCTCAAAGTGTGATCCTTGCATGTCTCTTCCCCATGAAACATTTGCTTGCAGATTTAAGTAACCAGATCATAGTGTTAAGCAATTTTTGAAGTCAAAGAGTTGCCTAGGCATCCTTCTAAGGACCATGAATTTCTTAAGCAAGAGAAAATTCAATAAAATTTTGTATTTTAATATTGTGCACTCCCTAAAGAGCCCATGGAGCAGTCTAAAGGTAGTTTCAAGCATCAAAAGAGCCACCCAAACAAGAAAATTAGCCAAAGGTATGTTTGCATGACTTTGTATAGAATACATGGGTTTAATTTTAGTTAAAATTTTATATTTTATATTATAAAACCTATTTTATTATTTTTAAGGTGGATTCATCATTATTTTAGCCTACTAAAACATTCTAGAGAAACTAGTCAAGTTCTGAGGTTTTTCCATCCACATGGGCATAATTGTATAGCCCTATGCAGTAGCATCATACAAATTTAAATTTTGTCAATTAAACTCTATTTTTTCTATGATAAGCACTTAGAAAGGATATTAGAAAGATAACTTAGAGGTTTTAGGTCCTGTTGTGACCTCTTGGAGCTTCATTAATAAGCCAAAATACTACACTATGCCAATATAGCTTCAAAATAATTAGTAATAGTCCTTCCCAACATATTTATTAAATATATTTTTTAATTAAATCCTTTATTCCATGAAAGCTATATGGACCCAACTTTACACTACGTTGGTTTTTCAAAAAGTGTCAATTCAATACACACACAGACACACACACACACACACACACACACACACACACACACACACACACACACACACACACACACACACACACACACACACACACACACACACACACACACACACACACACACACACACACACACACACACACACGCACGCACGCACGCACGCACGCACACGCACACGCACACGCACACGCACACATGTATATATATATATATATATATATATATATATATATATATATATATATATATATATATATATATATATATATATATATATGTATGTATGTATGTATGTATGTATGTATACATATGTGTGTGTGTATGTACACACACACATATTTAATATTGATTTTTATATTAATAAAACCATATTGAATAAAATATACTTTAAAAATTATATCTTGCAGGTTTAAATTTGTAAATAGTCAAAGGGGAGTTGATAGATGTCATCTTGGAAGACACTCATAAAAATAACATCCTGAGTTCAAAACCCTATCTTAACATTCTATTTTTTTCAATACTAATTTATTATTTTAAAAATAATTAGTTAAAACTCCTTTTTGTTAGGCACACAAAAACTCTCATGTGAAATTTTATGACACTTTTGATACCCTTAACTAGTCATTTTTTCTTATCGAAGATGGTCATGTGACTGATTGATTTTTAGGGTTTTACACATCTTCAAAGTAGTGGGATGGTTAGTTATTTGATTTAAATCCTCTTTATATTAATTTTAGTGTTAAATTTATCTTATTACACTTAAAATTCTTATGACACTTTCTACTCTCACTTTTGTGGTGTTTCATTATGTTTTTTGAATTGTTTTACAATTAATTGTCTAGTTTTGTTTTCTCACTTGAATATCCATTTTTATTTCAAAATTAAGTATACAAACACATTAAAAAGTTTTCTTTCTAAAAATTTTTAAGTGTCAGTTTAGTATAAAATGCAAACTTATAACATCAATTTTAAAGTAAAGTTATATATTCTCCTAATTTTGTACTAAAAAAGTATCAAATATTTAATGAATCAAATTATAACATTTAGAAAATCTGCATTAAATCCAAGTTTGTGGTGGTATATTGTTGTCGAGACTGAAAAACTCCCTTTAGGTAAAAATGTCATGACTGAGCTTATTAATGCATTTCAATAGAAATCACAAGAAGTGATGTTGATTATTTTAAGGAGTGTAAAGGATAAATTACCACTCCATATCAGTAATCAGATGTCACTTAGTGATGCATGGAAACTCTTTCAGTCTAGACACAAGGGAACTCATTTCTATAAAATAATTAAACTTATTATTGAATTGCTAACTACACCCATGAAAAGACATGAAAAAGTTGTTGATTTTCTCACAAAAATTAAAAACATTAAATATCACTTCAACGGTTATAATTTTAATATTATTCAAGATTAGTTTTTATTTCATTATTCAGTTGAATATTCATGATTTTTTTTGAAATTTCATTTCAATTCTTAATTCAAAATACCAAATAAATTAAGATATTCCTAATCTCGCTACCTTTTTAGCTCTTATTATTCAAGTAGAACAAGTGATGTCAAATTATGATTCTAAATAAAATGTTACTCAGGCACTTCTCGCACTTAATCATGTTTATAAAAATAGTAGAAATAAGAAATCTATCCCTAACTTTGCCAATGGTAAACATGGGAATAAGAAATATGTAATAAGAATCATAAAGTCAAGTTTAATAGAAATTACAATATGTGTGGTAGATTTGGACATAGAAGGAAAGATTTTTATACAAATAAGTATAGAACTAAAAACTCAAAAAAACCAAACAAAGGGAATAAGAATCATCATAAAAATCAAAACCCAAATCAAGAACAAAAAATCAATATCATTGCTTTATATGTTGTCTTGTTTGCTTCTAATGAAAATGAATGGATTTTATATAGTGGTGCATTGCATCATATTTGATGTTTATCAAATATTTTATTTGACACTAAATATATATTTTAAAGGATTTATCTAGGTGATAATTCATTTTTAAAAGCTACTAAACAAGGAAAAGCTAAATTTGAAAATGTAGTCATAAATGATGTTTTTTTATGTTCCTAGAATTAAGAAAAAATTGTTATCATGTTCTCAATTTATAAATGATAATTTCATTTTAACTATACTTAAGGATAAATGGTCTACTATAAATCAAATTGTGTAATAACCACCTTTTTTAAAATAATACCAACATAACAACTATAGTACAAATACTTAATCAGAGTTTAGCATAAAAAGATGAAGTGACATTCATAACTGTGTCATAGCCAACACATAAACTAGACCAAGTCCATAAATTAATAATGAATTCATTAGGAAGAATTTTAACCACTTAGTATTTGGATATAATTGGGTCAATGTAGAAACACTCACACACTCATATCTATGTGTTTCATTGTGGCCTTCCCAGTAAAGGTGTCACTAACTTATATACTTATTTGAGTACCTGCATAGGCTATAAAATAGTTGGTACCTCAATAAGTAGATCAAAAAGGTTTATAAATAGCTATAAGAAGTAAGATAGATTAAACATAAGAATCATCATACTAAGCTTGCATAATCAATATCTATAAAATTCACAAGCAATATGCAGTGAACATGGGAAAGGACTATTTCCAAAATCAATGCGAAGCTTTGGAACACATTACAAAGTTCACAAACAAGCAAGGGACAAGATTGACATCCTATTAATAGGTAGCTTAATAAGGTTAGATTAAAGGTATAAGTGTAACGATTAAGCTTCTTAAGATCTTTCAAAAACCTTTTCTCTTTGGAACATCTTATGTTTCTCTTTGGAACATCTTTTCTTTTTACAAGATAACGTTAGTCTCAAGGTACAGGTCAAAAATATGTCTGCTTAATGATCTTATTAAGTTTAGTCAAAATTATTAGGTTATACAAACATACATAAAATAACATTATTTTAATATGCATGATTTCAACGAACTCAATATACTTATACAAGGTTTAACACTTAACCTTTTTAATTAAGTCAATAAAATATCAACTTAGGTCAACATTATTTAGACTAAGAAAAACATAATTGTTTAATACTATATGTTAGAAGCTTTTCTCTTTCTTACCTTTCAAGGAAGATATATTAATTCCATATTAATGATTATAACTCACCACATTGTCTTGTTACAATTCCATGTCTTTATAATGAAATTTAATAACTTATTCTTATTACTTAAGTCAATTCCATGGAAGAAGTAGGTGTTCCTCAAGCACATCATGCCTCAATGAAATAGCCAATATAGGACATTTTAATAACTTAACCATTTAAAAACTGATTTGCTAAATTAGCTTTAACATTTGTATAAAATCTAAATCACGTTAATTGAATCTTAGTTATAATTGTTTGACCCCATCAATCTCAAATTATACAAGGTTGTCCTAAAAAATTCCTATCACTTTAAACAGTGATATAATGGTTTCCAAAATGACTATTTTCATTATATAATCCTAAAGAGGATATTAACTTTAGACACATTTTAAGTTTATTTAAATGAATCCTAAACATAGAGTCAATTAAAATTTTTCAGCTCTTTAACATAGGTCTTATGTTTTCATGTAGTCAAATGAAGACTTAACACAAAGATATAAAAATTCCAATCAACATAACTTGTCATTGATCAAATGATATCATTATTCAATTTTAATAAGCATAATGATCAAAAAATTATAAGTTACTCAAATTAATCTTAACAAATTAATTTGTACATGAGGTATATCAAATATATTTTATACATATAAGTATCACATTCTAGTTTCTTGAACACTTTAACAAATACAATGCTCTCATAGTGTTTCACAATTAAATCTTATAACTATAACTCAAAATCAACTAATTATTATTTCAATCATCCAAGTATCTCAATGCCATTGACTTGAAAACTAGTCAAAAGAATGCAAAATATGGTGAATTTACTTCTTTTTCCTTGCCTTCACAAGCTCCAACCGTTCACATATGATGAATACAAAATACCAGTCGACCTATTTAAGCCAACTTAAAACACCAAAAAAAATCTATAAAAACTTGTACATGGTTGACAAGATAAATGAATCAATATATTTTAAACTCTGAAAGAAGCTCATGCAACTAACTACATTTCTATTTCTCTTGGTCACCATGCCCAAATTCTAGTAGAGTTTCCCCAAGTGCAGGGCTTCTAAAATGATAATAAAAATTAACGTGCAAGAACCCTAATAAGGTTATAATAGTCTTGACCCACTTGCATTGAATGGAAAACTAATGTCATTAATCAAAGTCAAAAAAAAAAAAAAAACACCTTGAACTAATACCATGCCCCAAGGTGGTTCATGACCTTTCTACCTATCCAAACCCAAGCTATGACTTGGTCCAATTAAATAATGAATGCAACAAGAGTCCCATTCAACAAAGGCCTCAAATTAGTTAAACAAAGTGCCAAGGTAATTTAAACATTTAAAATTCCTTTGAAATAATCAATGACTAATGACTTTTAAAGTAATAACTCAAGTTACAATGCCAACAAATAAAGATGAATGATGTTAAATTCAATTTGAAATAGGATTGTGATAACAACTAAATGCCATTCATAGACCAACACAAGTCAAAAGACTTAAGTCATGATTTCAATAATAATTCAAATAGTACCAAACACCAATGCAATGCCAAAGACCAACAAATAATACATAAGGAGAATAATATAATGAGTAAGACAATCAAGTAATAGAAAATAGTACAATAAAAAATACTAACTCATTTTAACACATCTGATAAAGTCAAAGAGTCAAAATTAATTGAGTAAATCAATAATAGAATAAGAAGTCAAAACTAGCTAATGACCAATTCAATAATGAAATCGAACTTAAAAATGATAAGCACTCAAAATTTAAGTCAAACCTATAAATTGACTCAAAACATAATAATGGTCAAAGCTCAGTAATGGCAATTTTAAGTTCATTATTTCTTTTCATTCACTTTTTTATCCTCACCCAACTGCTTGAAGTTACATCCAAGCTAGCTCATATCTAGTACCTATAGTCATATCAGACTATTAGTAGTATTTATAATATAGAAGAGTAATAATTGAAATAATAACATTAAATACAATAATATAATTGAATCAAATAAATAATCATCAACTCATTGAGCACAAAATATCTAATGTTGTAATGAAAAATATATCAAAAAAATATCTAAACAATAATCTATAATGGATCAAGCATAGATCATAAGACTATATCAAAATAGTAATCTAATAATTATGTCATGAATAGTTCATAACTAAACCATAACATCAAGTGAAATAAATACATTCTAATATGGTCATGACATCCTCCCCCACTTGGATGAGAGTTGTATTGATGATCAAAATAGCCAATGATAATGTTTCTTGAACTGACTCTCAGCTTTCCAAGTAACACTTATTTCAAACAAAGGATTCCATTGAACTAGAGGTTGAGAATTCTCATGATTTCTGAATCTAATGTTGTGATGGTCTATGATTTTCATTGGATCCAACTGCATCATTTCTTATTTTGAGACCTAAATATGAGTCCAATCCAAAACATGAGAAGGATCAAGTATATATTTTCTCAATAATGCAACATGAAAAATATCAAAAATGTGGGATAGAGAAAGAGGAAGGGCTAATCCATGGGCAATAGGACTAATCTTATCCAAAAATTCAAAGGGTCCTACCAACCAAGGAGCTAATTTAGAATAATTTCCATATTTAATCTAAATTTTATGCAGTCTAAAACGTAAAAAACTTTATCATCAACTTCAAATTCACATGGTGAAATCTTTAAATCATCATAAATATTTTGTTATCATAGGTAGACTTTAGATTATGCCTTATTATTTCTATTTGCCTATCATACTCTTGTAAAACATCAAGACCAAAAATAACTATATTTTCTAAACTTTCCCATCTAAGTGGAGTTATACACTTACTTCTATACAAAGATTCGAAAGGAGCCATATTAATAACATAATAGTATGTGTTATTATAAATGAATTCAAATAAGTTTAAATAATATTACCATTTACCTTTTTGATCCATGACATACATTTTTAACATGTCTTCCACAACTTGATTTAATCTTTCTATTTGACCATCTGTTTCTGGGTGATAAGATAAACTTGTTGACAATTTTGAACTCATAGGTCAAATTATCACCCCTACCACTTGAAAATTTGTTTTTCAAATAATGGTTTACTTTTTCAATCATGAAAAGATCCAATGGATACATTTTATAGTAGTTTCATCAGACTTCTCAGGTGATTTTGGCAATTTTATTGCCAAAAAGGCCTATTTTGAGGCCATCCATACAGTTCCTTAAAGTCAAATTGATATTCAGGTATCTTAAAGACCTTATTTATATATTACAAGGTTAAACAAATGATTTATAAGAGGTTTTAGGTCTCAAAATGAAGAAAACTAATTTCTCTCATATCGACCTCCTTGGCAACTCTAGGAAGGCCATCGATTTTTGCTCAGTATAGGCAGGAGAGAGATTCAAGTCCAAATATATTGATAAATGATAATTAACCTAATGAAATTAAATTTAGTGTCATCGGTTGTTAGATTAATCCCCCCATCTTTATGAAAAATTACTAAGAGTGTAGCGGTGTCTAAATGGCCTATTCATCTAGACAAGGTCTAGGTTTGTCTCGATTTATTCACTTCAGAGCTTGATTTAGTGGGATGGTTTTAGGATTAAATAGGACATTTTTCATTTTTTAATCATTGTCTGGTTTTTTTTATAAGGGGATTTTTGACAAGAAACATGTTGCCTATCTTGACTTGAGTTTTGGCAATTTTCAAGAAATTTTGATATATCAGTTGAATATATTCATATTCATGGGTTCTCAAGTCAATTTATAAGTCATTTAAAACCTATTTAATATAATAAAAGTTTCATATCTCCAAATTGAGCACAATATCCTTTGAGATAGTTTTTGGTAAGTTAGTCTCTTCAACAAGGTACAACTATAGTTAATGAGCTTTTAGTGTGTGAAAATTTTCTCAATAATGCCAACATGATCCTATTAGAGGACTTAAAGAGAAATAAATTTTACTTAACCTTTGGGATTAATTCAAAATATTTTCAAGAGAGTGTGTCTCAAGAAGCCACTTATGATTAATGACTTGAGACTTTTTCCATGAAAGCTCCTAGTGAGTAGGTCGTTGAAATAATGATATGTCAGTGGTAAATAGGTTATGAAGCAATGAAATAAATGTGGAAGATCATAAGTTTGTTCACAACACCTTCTAATAATATTAAAATTTTATAATGACACTCATAACGATCAAAAGACCACAAAAAGGCCTATTATGCCTAAATGTACTAGTCAAGCCTTAGGTCATGATTAGAGGAGGCTGATAATAAATAGGTAGGCATAATGAGAATACTAATTTGATCTCCTTGCCTAGTTTCATAGGATCAAGTGAGCATTACATAGAGATATTAGGTGAACATGCTCATATAATCCTTAGTAGGTTAAATTTTGATGGACTCTAATTAGGCTAGGAAACATCTACAGTAGTCATGGAGTTTGTATCAAAGGTCTAAGGAGGTAATTAGCTTGTTTTAAGATCCCAATTTAGGGTTCAAGAGCACAAAGTGGTGTCATATAATCCAACCTAAAGAGATAATGGAAAACATGGAATAAATATTTAATATATGGATATATTTGATGGAGAAATAACATTGCAAATTCCCTCATTCAGAGAAGTTAAGGTATTTTTGTGTTGTTTAAGGTAATATGTTATTTCTTGTTTCCATGTTATTCAAACCTCCTTATGGAAAATTTTATGATTATTCAAGAGTTAAGTATGGATTATGGAAGGTCAATAGAGGCCTTTGAGTCAATTTTGTCTCTTGGAGCCAACCTCCCACCTCTCTTCAGTCTAGACACACATAGAAATCTTCACCTACAGTAGTTATCTATCTCAAGCTATATCTTCAAGAGTCATATTATTGAAACATGAAGCTAGGTGGATTAAAAGTTTAATAAATCAAGTGGTATCAATGAGAAATGAACATGCTATAATACAGAGATAACGGAGGTAGGTGGAATGGTTTAGTGAACCAATAGTTCATACAAACACCACATATACACTTATAACCATGTATTTTGGTTGTCAGTCAAGTTTTCATGTCATATTATTTGTAAGGAGAGAAGGTCCAAAAAAGTTATACGATGGATGGAGTTGAGAAAAATGGTTGATTTCAGTGTCAAGTACCAAAGGGGATTATCAATTAAAGTAAGATAAAGTGATTGTTAGTCTATAGTCCATACCAAAGATAAATCTAATATACAACTATATAAGTGAAAGTACAATCAAGTTTGCTATTTAAAATGAACTTGTATCAAAGGAAAAAAAAAGTGTTACATAAAATGGATATGATGATTGCGTATATTTTAAAATATTTTATAATTTACTCTATTGAAGATCAAAAATAGGTTAACAAGTCAGACTTTGACAAAAAGTCACCTACATCCATGTTCCTACAATCAGCTAGATGGCTTGTGTGTGATCACTTGAAGTCAAGTGAAGGGATAAGAACAATAATAAAGATTAAGTGTCATGCATACTCAAGTTCATGAAGTGATAATTTTTGTGTAGTAATATTTAAGGTCCTAATGCTAATCTCTTTTTTCCCTCAAGCTTAACTGTGCACCTACAACCAACTTGTACCTAATTGGGTTATGAAGATAATGGAGTGAATAGTTTAGTAAGATTTTAAACTTCTAATGTAACTTTGAAATAAAAAAAAATGTTTATAATCCTATATAGTTTAATACTATGTCACAAATAACCTTTCAAGGTAAGAAACCTCTTAAAGGAGATGAAGTCAAGTGAAGAGAACATAGTCAACTATGTACCAGATGGTGAGGAAACTTGTGTGAGAGAGAGGAGGTTTGGAGAGTTTGGATACCATCACAAGGTATTATGTAATATTGATCCATGTTTTATAACTATTATATATGTATTTTTTTAGTCACTTTCCTAATTTAGGTTAAGGAAACAGTGAGATATCCACCTACAACAAGTATAACCACCTATAGGCTACAGTTTAAACAATTGGCTTCAAGCTTAAAGAAAGAGAGTAGAGTAGTGTTTGAAATATGATTAAGGAATAATTATGAATTTAATAAAGATTAATTAACCCTTTATTATGTTATTAATATATAATATAAGGTCCTAAACTCAAAGAAACATAGACCAAATAGGCACCTACAGGTTACTCCAAGAATAGGTTAGTCTTAAGTCCAAAAGTAAGGGAGAAATGCATATGGAACACATTGAGGTATATCTGAGTTGACACAAAAGGTAAAAATGATTTTATAGAGTAATTTAACATGAATAAGGTTTATAAAATTTATTTATAAACCCCTTACACATTCAAAACTTAGTGGAGACCTAGAAAGCCTAAATTAGCTTAAAACTCTTCTTTTGCATTTGTTGAGATAATAATCAATATCTACACACTTGGAGGAGAATTATAGATTGATGGATTGAATAATGTGTTGGTGTTTGGAATATTGAAATCCATTTTTTAGTTCGCCAATCTTTTAGGTTCAAATATCTAGAGGAGTTTCTAAAACCCAGTAGTCATAGGCAGACCCAGCTAGTCATGAGGTAAGATGGTGTTTTGAGGGATCTATAGGCACAATTATACTTTGAGATTTGGTACAAGGGATGATTATGAGTGAAAATATATTTTAATTTTTATTTAAATAACATAATAACAATATATATACCCATTATTTTGTCTTATACCCTACCCACTCCATTGACATGGGGTAGTCTTGAGACTAAGGGGTCTGTTTGGAATCAAAAGAATAAAAAAGGTATGAAAAATACCATGGATATCCTTAGAGTAAATATAAAAACATATCATAGGTCTCAATACACTCTTATTTTTCACAAGAAACCTCAATTTTCAATCTAAATGCATTGAAGGATAGCAAAGAGATGACAGGCCTAAACCCCAATACCTCTAGCCAGTACAACAAATGTATAAATTGAGGTAATAATCAATAAAAAAACATGTATAATAATTATAAATAGTTTATTTAATTTTAATTAACCTCTTCCTTTAGTTATAATGATTTTTGAGGTCTAAAATTCAAACTTGACCTCTCTCAAGTTCAAAAAGAGCTAGGCATGCCACTCGAGGATCAACATCACATACTAATACCATTTCTCAAAATTTTCATGGGGATATGATCCATTTTGTATAGTTTATTAGGTCAGTAAATAATTTTTTGCATGTGTAAGGATGTTAATTGGTTATATTTTCTTTATGAACAATCGTTAAGACCCCAAATAGGTCTTAAACCTTTTTAAAACCTTGATTGTGACCATTCAGGGAAAATGGACCTCAAATGCACATATAATGCCATATTTTTCTCCTAAAACCCATTGGATATTTTTTAAGACTCAAATTAAGTTTTAAAAATGTACATTTGATGCCGATGTCACATGTATGGACTACCATAAATGCCCTATATTTGCATGTTTTTGGTGTTTTACAAGTGTTCTGAGAAAGGAAGAACTTAAAAATAATTGGATGATGTCATTTGGGATGTTTCATAAATATTAAATCACAAAAAAATTCACAATATATTTTGGAGTTTCTCAAATTAGGCCCATTTTCCAAGGTGGTCTCAAACAGACTCAAAAGGAGACTAGGTGATAAGGTGATTTCTTGGTTTACATACTTCAACAAGGTCTTAGGAATCCAACATTGAAATGGATGTTGGTGATAGAATAATAAACATTAATAACATTTTTTTTTTTACTTCACACATGTGGGAGATATTTGGAGCAATATTTCAACTTTCTAGGCCTATTAGGGCCAATTAGGCCTAATTGGAGAGAGAAATCATAGAAAATGAGTACTTCCACTTGGATTTGGCTCATGAAATTTTGTGTGGAGTTTTAGGGGATATAAGGTACTAAAAAATGTTCCCATATTTTCAATTTTATTTGTACAATCTTATATAAAAGGATCTTTACAAGTTTTTAAGGATACAAGGAATGGGTGCTAAAGCATGTTATATGAGCACAATTTAATATTTTAGGATACTTGATGGTTCCAATGAATTTTTTTATAAATTCATGTTTAGAAGACTTCCATGGATGGAATTTGTCTAGTTCAAATCCAAACCCTTCTTTCTCTCTCCTATGCCTTTTTGCTCATATGAGGGAATCAAGTGTTTAAAAGTAGTAAATGATGCATAGAATTTTTTTAAAGGATTTATTAATGATTTTATCTCCATATAGTGCCTAATTAATCATGAATAAGTCAAATTTTTATTGGGATAAATTTTCAAATGTTGAAGGGTTATCAAAGACTCCTAATAAAGCCTTTTTTCCTTCCAATGCCTAACTTATTGAAGGAGTCAAACAAGCATTAAAGAGATCCTAAATAGCCTCAACTAGGTGGAGAGAAATCATGAATGTCTTATAATAATTTTTAAATGATAAATTAATGAACACTTAAATTCCTATTTTCAAGGAAGATGAATAATTATTCAACAAAGACATAAAAAGCTAGAATATAGGGTTCCTTAGCAAGTATTTAGGCACTATTATTGGTCAAACTCCACCAATAAAGGTTGATGACCTCTTAAATACTTATTAATGCTTATAATAAAAGTAAACATGAACCTATATTCCAATTTTGTGTAAGGAATAAAAGAGAATAATAAGGAAGTGCTACGTTGGAGTTTGAAAAGGACCCTGCGAAGGTTTCATCTCCTAGTTTTAAGGCTTTACTTTCCCTTTCTCTCTCCTCTCTCATTATCTCTATATATAATCCTATGTTTGAAATTTAAATAAATCCTTACCATAATTTTTGGTAAGTTCATACTTAAAAAACACTTTTACTTTCCTAATTTGCATGAATAAGATTGAATTCATGCCTCCTCAAAGCTTGTGTTTAGTGTATGCTAATGGTTAGTTGATGAATGATAGTGATAGTAAATGATGCCTATAAAATTTTTATTTCCTCTTTACATATTTTCAGGTGTTAATTTATCCTTATAAGTTTCATAATGTGCTTAAATTATCATTTATGTATGGAAAGTGTGAGCTTTCCTTAGTGTCTTTGAAAGACCTATTGACTAGTTGACTTAGATCATGCATCAAACCAAGCCTATATGTGAAATGTTTATGTTTGGAGACTATCATTGGATAAGTTCAATCAGGTCTATGTTCTTATTTATCCTTTTTAATTCATATAACACAAGTTAAAGAAACATTTTGGTGTATCACCTCAGTTAGATAGGCTTTCCTTTCATTTTACCTTCTTCTTTTTTCCCTTACAAGTTGTTAGTGTAGAGTAGAGATCCTAACTGATACATCAAGGAGAGATATCCCTTAGAATATATAGATTAAATCCATCCATTATGCCACCCACAACATAGGATTATCTCCATGATACTTTAGATTGTGAAGGCTTGAAACTACCTTCACAAGGGTGCAAGTCTAGTAGTTAATAGAACTAAAATTCAATCTTGTACCAAAAGTAGTAGTCAAATTTTTATAAAGACTTGAATTAAAAAGTTTATCTCTATCATAAATAATAAATTTAGGCATGTCATATATCCATACTATTTATTTCACAAACCATTTAGAAAACATGGATGCATCATCGATTAAAGTTTCAGTAATGAAATGACTAACTTTAGTAAACTTATCTATTACAACTAGAATAGAATCATGTTTTCTTCAAGATTTAGGTAAACCAGTAATGAAATTTAAATAAATCATATCCCACTTACCCCATATAACATCATGAGGGTATAATGGACATCTTATATGGCAATGTTCAACTTTCACACACTAACATTCCAAACATTTTGCTACAAAGTTATCAACTTCATGTTTCAAACCAGGGCAATAATATAGCCTTTTCAACTCATGTGTCATTTTCATGATACCAAGATGATCAAAATGAGGTGTTTCATGCACTTATTTCAAAATATGTTCCTTAAGTCACTAGATTTAGGCACATAAATTTTATTTATATATCTAATTAAACCATTAGAATTAATTAAAAACTCAGAAAAAATATTTTCTATAGGATTCTCAACAAAATTTACACTTACATCTTGGAAAAACTTATTAGAACATTTTTGTTCTAAAATTTTAATTCTAAAATTGTCATATAGAACAAATAAGGCAACAAGATATGTGCATCAACTAAGTGCATCATCAACATAATTCTCCTTACCTTTAACATATAAAATATTCATATCAAAATTACTTAGAAATTCAAACCACCTACATTGGTAAGCATTCAGATCATTCTGGGAAAACAAATATTTGAATCTAAGATGAACAAATTTTAATTCAAAATGCTTACTCAACAAAAAGCGTTTCCATTGATTCAAACAATGAATAATGAAATCAAGTTTTAGGTCATGAGTGGTGTAATTTTTCTCATGATATTGTATTTTTTATGACTCATAAGTCACATATGAACCATCTTGGGTTAGCATTCCACCGAAGCCTTCTTTGGATGCATCAGCCCAAATGTCAAAATTACCTTTAGGATCTAATATAAAAAATGTAGGTGTTATAGTTAAAAAATATTTAAGCTTCTAAAAATATTTTTCACAATTATAATTCCAAACAAACTTCTTACCCTTGCATTATAATGAAGTTATTGGGTTAGCCAACTTAGAAAAAAATTCAACAAACCTTCTGTAATAACTAGCTAGTCTCATAAAAATATGTACTTCATGTACATTTTTAAGCTCAAGCCACTATTGGATAGCCTTAATCTTAGTTTGATCAATAGTAATGTCAGCTTTAGATATTCTATGACCCAAATAGTGGATCTCAATTTGAAAGAAAGCACATTTAACATGTTACCAAACAATTTATACTACCTTAGCCTTTGTAGCACTAAACATAAATGGTGTTCATGTTCACTTGAATTCTTAGAATAGATTAGTATGTCATCAAGGAAAATTAGAACAAACTTGTTCAAAAAATCTCAGAATACACTATTCATTAAATTCATAAATGTAGCAAGTACATTAGTCAAACCAGATGGTGTTATCATAAACTCATAGTGTCCATACTAAGTTCTAAAATTAGTCTTATAGATGTCTTCATCCTTGATTCTTATTTGATGATAGCCTAATCTCAATTTTATCTTAGTAAAGATAGTTTCACCTTTTATTTGATTAAATAGATCATTTATCCTCGGTAAAGGATAACAATTCTTGATAGTCATATTTTTAAGCATGCAATAGTAAACACACAAATGCAAGGTTCCATCTTTCTTTTTCACAAATAATATAGGTGCATCACAAGGTGACACACTTGGCCTAATGCTAACATTTTTTAACAACTATTTCAGATGAGCTTTTAGCTCCCATAAATATACTACATTCATATGATATGGTGCTTTAGATGTAGGGGCTACCCCTAGCATTACATCTATTGAACATTCAAACTCCCTCTTAGGAGGTAAACAAGATAATTTTTCAAGAAAAACATCAGAGAATTCTCACAAAAATGGATATTTTTTTAATGTTTTTTTTGTTATAGGTTTTGTTTTATACATCTGTATAACATAAAATTTGTAGCTTTATGCACTACTTTATTCAACTATAAGGCTGGTAGCAACTTACATAGTTTAGGTTTTAGAAAACTTTTAATTATTTATGATTTTCCCATGTCATCACAATAGATAACCAATTTATTATAGTGGTCTAGATAGGATTTATGTTTATGAAACCAATCCATTCCCATAATGATATCAAAATAACCAAGAGGAGATAAAAATAAGTTAACTTGAGTCTAAAAATTGCCTAAATATAAGCTTATTTGTTTAAGAAACTTAGAAATCAACATCCTTTTTCCTGAGCTAAACTCAACATCCCAACCATCCTTCAATGTTATAAGATTCAATTTATAGTTATTCACTAACTTTAGATTAATAAAACTATTCATTCTTCCTAAATCAAACAAAATTAAAACAAAAATATCATTTAATTTACCTCTAAATTCAATAGGGGTTGCTTGAAAATCTATGTTTTTTTATCCATAGTTGTTTACACCCTGTGGTTAGTTTATTATCCTAATTTTAGCTTGGGACAATCCTTATGATAATAATTATCATCACATTCTTAGTACACTATAGTTTGTTGAGGTGACATAAGAATGGTTTTTACCCCAATGGTAGTTATATTTTGACTACTATGGGTTTGATTTCTCTTAAAATTTGTAGACTTAGATTAATTTTGATTCTTAAAGTTTTTATTCTTCCCTTGAAATTTGTTAAAACCACTTGTGCTCCTAGTAAATCTAAGGTTTTGATTAGATTTATTGAAATTATTAGGCGAAGGGGCTAGATTATTATTCTTAGATTATTTCTTACTCTATTTAAAATATTGCATCATCTTTTGATGAGTTTTCTCTTTTTATTCTACCCTATGAGCACATTCAATAGCAATAGTTAGAGTATTAGTATTAGTCATATTGACATTATGCATTAATATCTCCTTCAACCCCAGTTTAAACTTGGTAACCTTAGTCTCTTCATCATGCATGTAGTAGGTTTAAAAACTTGTTTTTGTACTCAGTTACAGACACATTATCTTGTTTTAATAGCTAAAAATTAGTTATTTTATGCCCTTTAAAGTTTAATTGAGATACTTATTTTTGAATTGCCTCTCAAAAGTAGGCTAGGTAAGAGTCATTGGTTGGTAACCCTCTAAGGCACAAAGATGGTTACACCAAAGAGCTATAGCTCTAACTAACTGATAAGTAACCACTATTACGTATAAATTTGAGGTTATATTATGAAGTTTAAATTACTTCTACAAGTGAACCAACCATGCATTAACTACATCATTGGATTCCTCACCTGAAAAGGTTGGTGGATAAAAAATTTCTAGTTTTTTGATGATAAGATCAACCACATTGATAGGGTTATCTTGAAGATCTTACTCACCAACTTTCCTTTCTTATCTAAGAGGTAGTTCTTTAGGTGTAACACCCTTCAAGTTGCTCAATATTTAATCTTGGGTATCCAACTTGTTTTGTAGGGCATTCAATGCAGTAAGTATTCCATTTAAGACTACCTCTTAGTTAGCATTAGGGTTATTTCCATCATAGTTATGGGATCTAATATTTCTTCAATAATTATTGAGAGGAGGTGCCTTTATTTCATGAGTATTAACCCTATGACCTCCACCTCTACTTGGGTTAACATTCCTTGGGTTATTTTTCATTCCATATCTTGTTATCACCAACCTAAGGTGAAACAAACAACTTAGTAGGATAAATAACGAGAAAACATTCCCCAAAGTTCCCTAGAGTAGTATAACTTGCTTCGATACCAACATCTAATAACCACATTTTTTATAATACTAAGATAAAAAACTATGGTACAAATAATTAATTAGAGCTTAGCATGGAAATATGAAGTGAGACCCATAATTATGTCATAGCCAATATAGGAAATAGAACAAGTCCATAAATTAATAATGACTTCATTAAGAAATGTTTTAACCACTTAGTATTAAGATAGAAGTGGGTCAGTGTAGAAACACTCATGCACACCTATCTATATACTTAATTTTGGCCTTCTTATTAATGTTGTCACTAATTTATACACTTACATGAGTACCTGCATATGCTATAAAATAGTTATTACCTCAATGGATAGATAATAAATGTTTAACAATAGCTGTAAGAAGTAAACAGATTCAAACTAAAATTCACCATACTAATCTTGCATAATCAATATCTATCAAATTCACAAGTAATAGGTAGTGATCATAGGAAAGGACTATTTCCAAAATCAATGAAAGGCTTTGGAACCCATTACAAAGTTCAAAAATAATCAAAGGATGAGATTGACATCCCACTAGTAGGTAGCTTAAGGAGGTTATATCAAAGGTATAAGTGTACTAATTAATCTTCTTAAAATGTTTCAACAACCATGCTTATGTTCCACTTTGGAACATATTTCATTTTTAAAATATAGGGTTAGACTTAAGGTATAGGTTTAAAATATGATTGTTTAATGATCTCATTAAGTTTAGTAAACCCTAATAGGTTATACAAACATACATAAAATAACACTATTTTAATACACATGAATTCAAATAACTAGGAAAGGACTATTCCTAAAAATAATGCAAAGCTTTGTAACACATTACAAAGTTCAAAAACAAGGAATGTATGAGATTGGCATCCTATTGGTAGGTAGATTAAGGAGGTTAGATCAAAGGTATAAGTGTACCGATTAAGCATTTTAAGATGTTTCAACAACCATGCTTATGTTCCACTTTGGAACATTTTTACTTTTTACAACACAAGGTTAGTCTTGAGGTATAGGTAAAAAATATACTTAATGATCCCATTAAGTGTATTCAATCATATTAGTTTATATAAACATACATAAAACAACAATTTTTTAATACACATGGATTTAAGGAACTCAATTTACTTATACAAGGTTAATACTTAACCTTATTAATTAAGTGAATCAAACTTTAAATTACGTCAATTTTATTTAGACTAAGAAAAACATAATTATTTAATACTATATGTTAGAATATTTTCTCTTTCTTATCTTTCAATGAAGACTTATTAATTCCATATTAATTATTATAACTCACCACATTGTCTTGTTACAATTCCATGTCTTTATAATGAAATAGAATAACTTAATATTATTCCTTAATCCAATTCCATGTAAGATGTAGGTGCTCCTCAAGCACATCATGCTTCAATTAAATAACCATTAGAATATAGGACATTTTAATAACTTAACCATTTATACACTAGTTTGCTAAATTATCTTTAACATTTGTATAAGATTTGAATCATGTTAATTGAATCTTAGTTATAATTATTCAACCCCATCAATCCTAAATTATACAAGGCTGTCCTAAAATAGTCATGTCACTTTAAAAAATGATATAATGGTTTCCAAAATGATTTTATTCATGAAGATATTAACTTTAGACACTTTTAAGTTTCTTTAAATGAATCCTAAAAATAGAGTTAATTTAACAATTGCATCTCTTTAACATAGGTCTTATGTTTTGATGTAGTCAAATGAAGACTTCACATAAGGATATAAAAATGACAATCAACACAACTTGTCCTTGATCAAGTGATATTATTATTCAATTTTAATAATCATATGATAAAAAATTATAATCTACTCAAATTAATCTTAACATCTTAATTTGTACATGAGGTATATCAAATATACTTTATACATACAAGTATCACTTTATAATTTGTTGTACCTATAATAAATACAATTCTCTCATAGTATCTTATAATTAAATCTTATAACTGTAATTCAAAAAAAAATAATTATTTTTTAAATTATCCAACTATCTCAATGCCAATGACTTGAAAACAATTCAAAATAATGTGAGGATGGAAAATTTACTTCTTTTTACTTGCCTCCACGAGCTTCCATCCATTCACATATGATGAATGCAAAGGACCACTCGACCCATTTAAGCCAATGTGAACCACCAAAAAACTCCACAAAAAATCTTACATGGCCAATAAGATAAATGAATCACTATAGGTCAAAATCCTAAATAAGCTCATACAAAAAATTGTATTCTTATTTTCCTTGGCCACCATGCTCAATTTCTAATAGTTTCCCCAAGCACAAGGCTTCTAAAATAACAAGAAAAATGAACATGAAAGAACCATAATATAGTTAGAAGAGTCTCAACCACTTGCATTGAATGGTGATCTAATGTGATTAACCAAATTCAAATGAAAAAAATACCTTGAAATAATACCATGCCCTAGGGTGGTTAATGCTAGTCAAATCTAAGCTATGACTTTGTCCAATTAAATAATGAATGCAACAAGAGTCCCATTAAATAAAGACCTAAATGTAGTTAAATGAAGTGTCAAGATAATTCAAATTTTTAAAATGGATTTGAAACAATCATTTACTAATACCTTTTAAGCCAATAACCAACATTACAATGTCAACAAATAAATATGAATAACATTAAATTGAATTCAAAAAATGACTATGACAATAACTAAATGCCACTCGTAGGCCAACACAAGTCAAAAGAATCAAGTCATGATTTTGACAACAATTTAAATAACATCAAACAATAATTCAATGTCAAAGATCAAAAATAAATACACAAGGTGAAAAATATAATGAGTAAGACAATAAAGTAACATAAATAGTATAGTCAAAAATACTAACTCGTGTCAACACATCTGACAAAGTCAAAGGTCAAAATCAATTGATAAAACCAATGATCAAAGAAGAAGTTGAAACTAACTAACGATCAATTCAACAATGAAATTGAACTTAAAAATGATAATCACTCAAAATTTCAGTCATACTTATAAAATGACTCAAAAATAATAATGGTCAAAGCTCAGTATTGGCAATTTTAAGTTCACTATTTCTTTTCGATCACTTTCTCAACCTCATCCAACTGCTCAGAGTCACATGCAACCTAGCTAATATCTGGTACTTGTAATCATATAATACCATAAATGATATATGTACTATATAATAGTAATAAATATAATAATATAACTAAATCTAATAATGAATCAATAACTCATTAAGCATGAAATATCCAATATTGTAATGAAAAACATATCAAATAATTATCTAAAAAAATCAATAATGGATCAAACATAGATCATAGGACTAAGACACAAAAATAATCCAACAATTATGTCCTAAATTTTTCATAACTAAACCATAAAAATAAGTGAAATAAATGTAGTCTAATAGAGTCATGATAATTTGGTTCTCTGATTGCTAAAAGAATTCAGTAAAATGGGTTATACATTTTCTTCTTCTTTTGCATGTTCTCTTTCATCACAAAGTATAAATGAATCTTAATTGTGGAATGAAATATTAGGTCATATTAAATTTTTAATTTTATATTATATGTTTCATAATGATCTTGTGGTTGGTCTTCTTGCTATTCCTTTTCATCATGAAGCTTGTGAGGGTTACTTACACGGTAAACAACACACAAAACCCTTTCACAAAAATCATGATGTGAACTCCTCTAATCCTTTAGATATTGTTTATAGTGATGTTATAGGACCAATTAAAGTTAAATATCTTAATTTTTATTTATATTCTATTATTTTTATTGATAATCATACTATAATAATTTGGTCATATTTTAGAAAGAAGAAATCTAAAGTTTTGTCTAATTTCAAAGAATTTAAAGCTTTAGTTGAAAATTTTTCTAATTTTTATATTAAGAGATTAAGAAATGATAATGGTGGTGAATAAATTAGCAATTAATTTGATTTATTTTTCATTAGTTATGGTATTCAAATATAGTTAACAACTCCCTATTCCCCATAGCAAAATGGAATTATTGAAATAAAAAACTGAACTATTATTGAAATGGATAGAACAATGTTTTATTCTACAAATGTTCTTAAGTTTTTATGGGCCAAATCCATGAATAATATTATGAATATTCTAAATATATTCCCTACTAAATTTTTGCATCTTTTTAAACCTTTATAAATATGGTCTAATAAAAAACTGAGTATTATTCACCTTATAATATTTGGTAGCCCTGCTTCCATCTTTATTCCTAAAGTAAAATAAATAAACTTGATCCTACCTCCTATTATTTTATTTTCATATGTTATGGAGAAAAAATAAATAATTGTGTATGATTCATATACAATACAAATCATTGAGAATAGGAATCGTAATATCCTTAAAAAAACTTTTTGTGAGCCTTCTGTGGAACCCCCTCAAAGTTCTTCATTTGATGAACCTTACTCTCTTATTTATCCTTATGAAGAAACAAATGCCCTAGAGGAACTTAATCCAATTTTGGATAACTTAAGAGTCTAAAGATATTTCTCCACTTCATGTTCAAAATAAAATAACTAAGTGGATAGAATTCATAATTCAGTCATCTAATTTTAATAATATTAATAAATTTATTAGAAGTCAACATACCTATCATGCTTTGATGGCTATGTATGAATGTGAACCTCAATATTTTGAGTAAGATATTTAATATGATAGATGGAAAACTATTATGCAAGCTAATTATAATGCTCTAATTATAAACTAGAATTGGAATCTTGTTCTTCCTCCACCTAAAAGGCATATTGTTGGTTCTATATGGCTTTATAAAATCAAATATAATTCAATTGGTAAAATTAACAAATTCAAAGATATTTTAGTTTCTTGTGGTTTTAATAAAAATTTTGATATTTTCTATATTGAAGCCTTTTCTCATACAATAAAAATGAGTACTATTAGGTTGTTTATTTCAATTACAACATAGAATGGTTGGATTATACACCAAATTAATGTCAAAAATGCCTTCCTAAAAGGTGATATTGAAGAATAAATATTTGTATCTCAACCTAAAGGTTCATTGAACTTAAAAAATAATATTATGCTTGTAAGTTAAGGAAATATCTTTTTGGTTTAAAACAAGATCTTAGAGCTTGGTATTCTAAAATCACTAGTTATTCTAGAAGTTTAGGTTTCTCTACTTGTTATTCTAATAGTGATATTTTTGTTAAAATTAAAAATGGTCATTTTATATTAATTGTATTATATGTTTATGATCTTCTTATTACTAGCGATGAATTTAGTTTAATTATTTTTTATAAATATAAACTAAATCAAACTTTTGAGATGATTGATTTAGGCATTCTGCATCATTTTCTTGGAATGGTTGTATATTAGGATAAAAATTCAATCATTTTAACACAATTTTAGTATGCACATAACTTGATTGTTAAATTTATAAGCCTACATATACTCCTATTTAAGTTGGTGTTAATCTTGAGCCAAAACTACTTGTGATAAGGCTAACCCCACTCTTCACAAATAGCTTGTTGGTAGTTTGATTTATCTAACCATTACTAGGCCACATATTTCATATGTTATGGGTGTTGTTTCCATATTCATGAAGCATCCATACTTGGATTATTGTAAAATAGAAAAATAGATAGTTTGGTATATAAAAGGAACTTTAAACTTTGGTTTATATTATTCTTCCTTTGATAATGCTAATTATATGGTTATTATGTTGCTAACCATGCTATTGATATTATAGATTGTAAATCTACTTTTTTATATGTGTTTATGTTTTGTGTAGGTGTTATCACTTGGAGTATCAAAAATTACCCTATTATTTCTATCTCTTCTACAAAATCAGAGAGTATAAATGTTATGGAAGCTACTAAAGAAGCTATGTGGCTATGAAGGATGTTAGAAGAACTTCATATAGAAGTTCCTAATTGCAATACCCTTATTTATGATAGTCAAAGTTGTATAGCTATGTAAAAAAATCTAGTGTATCACTAAATAACTAAACATATTTAATTTCATGTGCATTTTATCTAAGAGAAAGTCCTCAATTGTGATATTGATCTACGGTTTTGTCTTATAGATGAATAGGTGTCAGATATATTCATAAAACCACTTGGTGCTACTATTTTTTGTTAGTTTTATATAATAATGGGCCTCTCGTATTTTACATTGAGGGAGATTATGCATGATGATGTCATTTCCTAATGGCCATGCCTTTCCTTCTTTTTCTCTATACTTCTCATCATAAACTATTGTAATACTTCAATTTATATACTTATTATCATGGAGGTCATTATGTTATAAAAGGATCCAAAAATGCTTGGTTTATTATTCATGATAAACATTCGAGCTGTTGGATGTAATCTCATGATCATGTTAGCCTAAATTTTCTCTAAGTAGCTTATGGATTGTAATTAATTTTATTTCAAAAGGTTATATTGGCATGATGAAGGTTTTTAAATCCTTCAAATGGAACATAGTATAATTTATTTATTATAAATATGACTATGGTATTTATTCTAATAGTCATGTTAGACTAAACTTACTCTAAGTAGTTTATGGATTATAATCCATTTTGTTTCAAAAGGTGATATTGGCATGATAAATCTTTTTAAATCCTTCAAATTTTACCTCCTAAACTCATCATGTGAATGGTTCATGGAATGTAAGTTATTTATTTTAAATGTGACCATGGCACATATCCCCACTTAACATTAAAGGGGGGTGTTGTAATAATTAATGATTAAGTGGTGCTTTCATGTACCCTTAATACATAAATAAACATCAATTAAATAATAATATATTTCATTATTTATCATGAGGTCATGATCATATAAATAAATAATAAAATAAATTAATATGATCATTGGATAGGTGGACCCTCTAGTGTTATAATTATAAAAGGTTGTACCATATTTTCATTAGAAAGGTAGGACTATTGGTTACCGCAGTCACTTTTCAATGGTCACATTACAATGGATACTTTAAAATGGTCATATTACCTTGCCTATTTAATAAATATTTAACATTGTAAAATTGAATGTTGATAATAGTTAGTGTGAAAATTATGATAAGGTAGTGTATTATGAAGAGATTATGAGAGAATATGTGAAAGAATGTGATATGTATTGGATGATTTGTTTATCATCTAATGGATAACCAATCATATTTTTTACCTCTTTATGAGGTTTTCCATGTTACATCTAGTGACAATTGTGTGAATGCATTTTCCATTGATCTGACATATAGATCCTTAGCTCATTGGTTTTTTCCATCACTATTATCTTATATACTTCATATACCCACATATCATTTTTGGTAATGTCGCTCAAAAAGATGAAATAGGTTGAGAATATGTTGTATATTACATTAATCATGATTTAATAGATTACGAGACTCACTACACAAAATTACAATGTGATTGTCTTGCCATTTATTTTATAACAAAAAATATTTAACACTACATGCCTTATCAAAATATTTATGTTATTGTACATTCTGATCCACTTCACCATTTATTCTCCAAAGGTTTCTTACCTAGAGATAGAATTTGAAAATAGATGGTTATCTTAATAGAATTTGACTTACAAACATTCATGAAAAAAATTAAGGGCCAAGTGATTTATAATCAACTTGTTACCACATCTACACTATCTACTAATCACCTTTAGGATAATATTCTTGATGAATAAATCCTTTATAATGAAGGATTAATCAAGATATTTCTCTTGAATATTGTTTCCATAATTTTATCATTGATCTTGAGGTATAATCACTTGACAAACCTAAAATTTCCACCTATAAACCCAAATGTAAATTCATCATTCAATAATTAATTGAAGTTACAATTCAATTACATAAAGAAACTTGGAAACTTCATTTTGATGGTTATTGAGGTATGTTCCTATTGGTGTGTTGAGACATTGATGTTGTCATTGATGTAAATGGTAATTGAGTGTCATTGATACCCTAGAGGTGCTCTTATAAATATGTATGGTATGATGGTGTTTTAAATAATAATTATTTTTAGAGTGCATCTACAGTGGCAACAAGATCTCAAAGTGGTATGATGCCTAGTAGGTCTGATTGATGAACTAGCTCTTGAACATGGATATGGATTGTAGAGACATAACTTATTAGTGTAGGTTTTTATTTTTCCCTATTTATTAATTAGGGAAACTATATTTGTGCATACATGGAGTTTTCCTACATTTGTGGGATAGGCTAGCTTATGTGGACATGTGTGTCATAGATGTGTCATAGGTGTCATAAGAATGTCATAAGTAACTCCTTTAATGGGAGTTACTTCTCAATTCTTAGCACCTTGTCACCACCTTTCATGGAGGAGTTACAGTCTATTCTTGGGGTGCCTTGACCACCTTTTATGGAGGAGTTACTTACGTACTCTCCTATATGTATTCTTCATTTTGGCCATCTCATGTTAATCAGATATTGAGTTTTCTCCTATTTTGTCTTGTGCAATTTATCTTCTTGTATAATTTCAAATTGCTTTAGCATCTATGTGGTGTGCACTTACTTCATCTCATGTGATCACGTCTCCATTGCATTCACATTATCCAGATTCTGGTAACAACTCTGATATGGTATTAGAGTGGTTCGTGTAATCATGTGTCTGGTTATGCTATTAGTTTATTCTAAAATTCTTAATTTGCTTTTTTATTAGTTTTTTTGTTTAACTCTATTGCATTTGAGAGCTTTGGTAGATTTTATTGAAAACTCATGCAAATCCATACAAAAACTTGTTAAAAAAATTACTTCTAAGTTAAAATTTGCCTAGACATCTTGTATAGATCTATTGTGGCTTCAACAAAGGCAGTAGGATTCCCTTTTTTTGGTCATTTTGCAAGAAAAGATAGATCTTTGCAATATATTTTATGTTCTTAGATGCCACTTTCAGTGTGGGGCATCTAGTAGGATGAGGAGGAGTTCGAGTTTGATCACCAGGGCACACTTACCATACCCTACAAGGTGAGCATGTTCAAGCAAGTGCTGCGGCTGCTGGATAGAAATGATTCTGTCAGCCATAAGAACTTGAGCTTTGATGATCTGTTGAAGTTTTATTTTGACTATGGGTCGGAGGCATATGCCAAAGCCCTATGAGAGCATAGTCCCGTCGTGCAAAAGTCTTTCGAGTGAGTGCAACGTTTCAAGAAGGAAGGATCTCTCACCTATCCATGAGGCCCAAAGGGTTAGCAACCAGACATCGACTGACTGCTATCTGGCTATTCTTTCTTGGGTCGAGACCATCTCTAACAAATTAGTAATTCTATTGTTGTCTTTGCCGAGTTTAGACCTTTTTTTAGGTTTCCAACGCCCATGTGGTGGGCCCACTCTCTCTCCCTGATTCATTTGGTAAATCTACTTTTAAAATTATTTTGATCTAAATCAGTCATTTGAATGTTTGAATTAAAATCAAATTTGAAATTAGCATTCAAAAAAAAGGCAATTTAAAGTTTTTTAAAACTTGTATCTTCGACCTATGAAGACGAAGGGTGAGGCTCGGGTTGGCAAGAGGCCAATTCCCCCTCACAAAGACCTCCTTTGGATTCTTCACTCTGTGAAAAATCCAACGAGTGGTTGGAAGGCCACTTTCTCTCTCAAAATAGACATTTTTTTAATGTTTTAGTGCTATTTTTTTTTCAAAAACACTAGTTTACAGGAAAATTAGATCTTTAATATCTTGCAAACGGTAGCTCAGATTTGGGTGCCATTTTTTGCAAGTGTTTGTAATTCAATTATCCACAGTGTAGGCTTGTTATTTTTAGAAAAAACACTAGTTTATAAAGTTCCTAGAATTTGGGTCTCTCGAGATGCATTTTTCGCTGAGTCTGACGTCCTATTTGCTTAAAGTCTTGCACTGATTGCTTTAAGACGCATTCTTGGCTAAGCCTGACATCTTTTGAGCATGCACTTGCATATTTGGGGGGGCTCAACATTTTAGGGGGGTGTGATTACTTTTCACAACTTGCAAATCTTTGCTTTCATTCTCCTTTCTGCATAATTTCACAACTTGAAATCAACACAACTTCACCTAAATTCAGCTTAAAATGGATTCTTTTCAGCTTAAACCCGTAACACCCTTCAACTATCATGAATGGAAGGTTAAAATTTCAATCATTCTTAGAAGCAAAGGGTTGTATAGGATCACCATGGGTACTAAAGTAGAACCCAACACTGATGATGAAAAAGTCAAGTGGTACAACTGTAGTGATGAAGCCTATAGATTACTGAGCTTGTCTGTGTCTCTAGAACTTCTCTTCCATTTAGAAACCTCCAAGACTCCCAAAGACATATGGGACACCCTAGAAAACTTATTTGGGAAGCTTGATGAGATGAGAGGTCATGAGCTCAAAAATGAACTCATAAGTCTAAGTCCTAGCAATTTTGACACCCTGCAGGACTTCTTCACTAAGTTTAAGGCCCTTAGATTGCAATTGAAAGAATGTGAGATATAGAAGAAAGATGATCAACTCATCCCTTCTATTCTCATAAAGTTAGGTCCAAGCTATTCAGTCTTTGTCTCCACTTTCCATGCCACAAAAAGTGCCCTTGGCACTACATGGAAAATGCCTTCTTTGGATTCATTCATTGCCGACTTGACTAGGGAGCAAGATAAGCTAATTCAAATGGGCACAATGAAGTCAACTCAACCATAAGATTTGATAGATAGAAATGGTAAGGATAAGACTTCAACAAATGAGAAGAAGAAAGAAAACAACAATCCTGCCAAAAACAACACCGAGTCTTCCTCTTTTAATGCTAAACCTAAGAAGGAGAAGGTTAAGTGTGCCTATTGTAAAAAGATAGGGCATGATGAACAAAAATGCATGAAGAAACAAATAGATCACCTAACTCATCTTCTAGAGAAGAACAACATAGGTGTTCTAGAGTCCATCAAGCAGAATTCATCTACCCAAGATTCTACCAAGGCAAAAGGCAAGGGTAAGGAGAAAGAAAAGGGCAAGGCCCTTGTAGCAACTATAGCTTCTACAACATCATGGGTCATTAATTTGGGTGTTTCTCACCACATGGGCTCTTCACTAGTTGAGTTTTCATTTTTAGAGCCTTGTAGCATGACTTTAATTAGTTTGGGTGATGACACATCAATTTCCATTGCAAGGAGAGGGTCAATTGAAATGGAAGGGGGAACATTCAATAATGTTCTAAGTGTTCCTTCTCTTTCAACCAAACTCCTATCATTGTAACAAATCACTCACATTGGTTAGGGCATGAGAGTTGAGTTTTCACCAGATTCAGTGGCTATTAGGGAGTTGCATAGTGATACTACATTGGCAGTGGGTAGGGCAAATCACCAAGCAAGGTTATACACCTTCTCACATTTTGCACCAAATTCTTCTCCAACAACATTGTTGACTCATTCAGATGGAGTTAGCAAATTATGGCATGAGCAGTTTGGCCACCTTAACTACCGCTACCTTGAGCAACTTTGCAAACATGACATGGCCATTGGCTTGCCTCATGTCCAATTCTCAAAAGGACTTTACGAGGGGTGCTCCCTTGGGAAGCATCCCAAAGCAAAATTTGACAAATGCAAAGCTTGGAGGGCTTCAAAACCTTGGAGTTAGTCCACAGTGATGTATTGGGACCCTTTCCCAAACCATCTTTCACAAGGGCCAAGTACATCTTGACTTTCATTGATGATTTCTCTAGGTACACTTGGATATATTTTCTCAAACAAAAGTCTGAAGTGTTTGAAAATTTTCTAGACTTCAAGGCTCTTATTGAGAAACAAAGTGAGAAATCCATCAAGGTTCTTTGAACTAATAATGGAGGGGAATATGTCAGCAATAGGTTTGAGCAGTTTTGCACCACAGAGGGGATTGATTTTCAATGCACATTCACTTATAGTTATTCACAAAATAAGGTTGTAGAATGCAAAAATAGGTTCTTGAAAGAGATGGGTAGCTATATGATTCACTCCAAATCCTTAGCACCACAGTACTGGGCCAAAGCCATCAATTGTGCTTGCTACATTCAAAACAGAGTTCCTCACAAAGATTTGAAAGGGATAACACCCTTTGAAGCTTGGCATAAAAGGAAACCTAATGTTGAGCACCTTAGGGTTTTTAGATCCCCATCCATGGCCCATATATTGAAGAAGAAACACAAAGCTATGGAATGCCAGTCCAAGCCTTGCATCTTTATAGGATATCTAGATGGTATTAAGGGGTATCACCTTCTAGATCTAGTCACTCGTGAGTTGTTCATCGAGAGAAGTGTCCATTTTTAGGAGAGTCCTAGAGACTCAACACTTGACACTTCTTCTCCCTCATCGGATCTACTTCTTCATGACTATTCCTCATCAGATTCAGATCAGCCATAGCAGGTTCTTGAGCTAGAGACATCTTCTTCTTCGAGTTTAGACAATGAGGATAGTGATGCCAGGTCATCCACCTCTAATCAGTTAGGGGATGAGGAGTTAGCACCTAACTCACCCACTTCTGGGCCAGTTTGGGCCAGATAGACACTTGAGAGTGTTGACACTTGGGCAAGAGATCTAGTAGATAATAGACATACTGGGGGGATTTTTAGAGAGATCCACATGCCTTCTTTGCTTCAATTTTAGATCCATAGAATTTTTGAGAGGCATCAGGGGTACCTGAGTGGGATAGTGTTATGGAGGAAGAATATTCTTCCTTAATCAAAAATCACACTTGGGATTTGACTTCACTTCCTAAGGGAAGAAAGATGGTTTGATGTAGGTGGATATATCGGACCAAGTTTGTAGCAGATGCATCAGTTGATAATTACAAGGTGTGATTGGTCACAAGGGTTTCTCATAGGTGGTAGACATTGACTACTTAGAGACCTTTGTACCCATTACAAAGATGACTTCTATCTGACTCACCTTAGCTATTGCCACAACACATGGTTGGGATGTGCACCAGATGGATGTGAAGAGTGCCTTTCTTCACAGAGACCTAGAGGAGGAGATCTACATGGAGCAGCCACCAGGATTTGTTCAGGATTCTTCCTTAGTATGCAGACTTAGGAAATCTATCTATGGCCTCAAACAGGCCCCTCAAGCTTGGTATGCCAAGATGGATTCCTTCCTTCTCATAGCGGGTTTCACTAGGTGCCATTCTAACCCCAATGTCTACTTCTTATGGTAGGATGATTCGCTCCTGATTTTGGTTATATATGTTGAGGACCTTTTGATCACTGAGAGTTCTTCATCGGCTATTACAGTAATGAATGCATCTCTCCAAGATAGATTTGACATGACAGACTTGGGTTTGTTGCACTACTTCCTTGGCATCGAGATCTCACAGTCAGATTCAAGGATTTCTCTTGCATATCCTAAGTATGCTCTTGACTTATTGGCTCAATTTCACATGGTTGATTGCAAGCCATATCCTACTCCCTTTCTATCAAGGGTCAAGCTTGACGCTGATTATTCTTCACCATTGGTTGATGCCACTTAGTATCGACAACTTGTTGGTAGTATCATCTATTTGACTCACACCAGGCCTAACATATCATATACAGTGGGACTTGTCTCCAGATTTATGTAGGAACCTCATGAGCTGCATTGAAAATCAACTAAGAGGATCTTGCATTACTTACAAGGTTCACATAGATATGGGATTCATTATAGATTTAGCATAGAGGTTGACTTGGTTGGATATACAAATTCAGACTAGGCTGGGGATTCATAGACTCACAAGTCCACTTCTAGTTATAGTTTCTCTCTAGGTTCTAGTCTTATCAGTTGGTCTAGCAAGAAGCAGAATGTTATTGGTATATCATTAATAGAGGCAGAGTACAGGGGAGTTGTTAATGTAGCTACTGAGGCTATTTGGCTTCAGGAGATTCTTTCTAAGTTTGGCATTCCTATCAGGTATCCCACCATCATTTATTATGACAACCAGAGTACCATTCAGATTTGCAAGAATCTAGTTCAACACTAGCAGACCAAGCACATAGAGATTCACAAGCATTTCATTTAGGACCTTATTCATAGTCAGGTCATTGACTTGATATTTTGCCAGTCTTTAGAGTAGGTTGCAGACATCTTCACCAAACCTTTCACTGAGAGCAAGTTCATTCATCTATGAGCTCTTCTTGGGATCTGGTCCACACATACAGTAGCATCATCTTTGGGGGGGGGGGGGGGGCACTAGCCTCTTCATTTCTTTTATGTCTCTCTTTTGGCGGGGGGGGGGAGTTTTTTCCTATGGGTTTTCTCCTTTTCTCTATCTTATGGGAGATTGCATTTGTACATGGGTTCCTCATTAGGCCTAGTTGTCGGGACCCATTTTTTATTTCCACACTACCCACCTAAGTTGCACTTATGGGGGGTATTAGTGTAGGTTTTTATTTTTTCCTATTTATTAATTAGGGAAATTATATTTGTGCATACATGGAGTTTTCCTACATTTGTGGGATAGGCTAGCTTATGTGGAGATGTGTGTCATAGATGTGTCATAGGTGTCATAAGTAACTCCCTTGATGGGAGTTACTTCTCTATTCTTATCACCTTGTCACCACCTTTCATGGAAGAGTTACAGTCTATTCTTGGGGTGCCTTGACCACCTTTTGTGGAGGAATTACTTACATACTCTCCTATATGTATTCTTCATTTTGGCCATCTCATGTTAATCAGATATTGAGTTTTCTTCTATTTTGTCTTGTGCAATTTATCCTCTTGTATAATTTCAATTTCTTTAGCATCTATGTGGTGTGCACTTTCTTCATCTCGTGTGATCATGTCTCCATTGCATTCGCATTATCCGGATTCTGGCAACAACTCTGATATAACTATGATGATATGTATGTATATAAGATTGAATTTTTGTAAATAAATGTTATATCATGTGATAAAGGTTGTGATTTAGTCACATGAGTCTTAGAGTGAGCCAAAGAGGTATGCTCTTCTTTAGTGGTTTTCTCATGGACTTAGTCTTAAGACCCTAGGTGGTAGAATGAGGTGTCATGATCAGGTTTGGAGAATTTTGAGCTCATGTGAGTTGGTATTAAGGTTTTATATTATGTTTCAAGCAAGTTTTTTAATTTTTAGGTCCTTAGTTAAATAATAAAGCATAAAAATGGATCTTTAGGTCTCTCATGTGCTAGAATGAAGAATTGTAGACCCGAGAAGGAACTTTTGTTTCTTGTTGACACATGTGACTATTACATGGGAAGTTGAGATCTTAGGGAGAAATTTAAAAGGGTCTTAAAAAAAAATTTCAAATCGGTAGGATTTGGTTTTATGGGTATATTTTTATGAATAAATGTTAAGAATGGAAACCAATCTAAAATCCTCATAAAACTCTTATAGTGAGCCTATGGTGAAGATTTTGTTTTTGAGTGCATAGAATGGATTTTTAAGGATATTTTTATGATTTTTTAGGGTAATTAGGCCTAATGGAGCTTTCATGAGGTAAACGAAGGTTGTGTGACCTCTTGAGAATAGAGGAGTTTACTTAAGTTTTTTTTATAAGTTATTTAAAAAATTTAGGACTTTGGTGAGGGATATTTGGGCCATATTAGTTCAATTTGTTATGTGGAAAAGATAGACCTAATGCATTAGGTCTCTAAGTAGGTCTAAAAGAAGATTGAGGTCTAAATGAGTTTGGCCAACCTACTAGTGATCTTAATATGATTAATTATTATGTGTCACATGTATAAAGTAATTATTTTGTTCTAAACCTAATGGATTAATGTCTTGTCTGACAAGGAGTGTGAGTTTTCTAATGATTGGTATAAGGCATAATAGGCATATTTGAGCATGTTAAGAAATGTGAGAGCAAGCGAAGAAAAGAGATATTAGAGGAGAATATTTAGGTCATATATACAATAAAATGGGATAATATTATCAATATTAAATATCTAGTATAATTTTTAAATATGAATATCAATGTCATACAACCTAATCAAGCCATATGAGGACTATTTGAGTGAAGAAGAAGGGCAAATTTGCTTATTTGAAGAGGTAATTTGAGAGTGTTAAAGGAGTGATATTTTTTTGATTAAGAGACCATAAAATTTGAATTATATATGTGTTATTTATTTATGATAGTTGAGAGAGTATACAAAGAGTTGAAGAAAAGGTCACCATCTGTTGATTGAGTAATAAGGTATTGTGAAGGTGATCAAGTTTGTCTTGGCTGAGTTGGTGCTTAGTCAAGAGGGAGTGGGAGATGAATTTAAAGTTTGTGCTTTAAAATTTTTCCTTAAAGTGTTTTAATTTTTTCTAAGTCACTTAGGGGGTGGGTGCCTCCTTATAATTTAGAGCTTACTAAAGGCCTAGTTGAGTTGGTGCTTGACTAGTGAAGGGTTGGTACTCCTTGTGGGGTTGGTGCCTCATAAAATGTTAATTCACTACTTATAGGATATTATTAAAAGTGGTGTTTTAGTGGTTTTTATTCCCCATTAGGGTTCCCCACATAGCTCTTATTTTCATATATTGATATCTTGCTTCATATTTATGTGATTTCTTCTATATGCATTGCTTGATCACTATATTGGTTTGAAATATTAATCATGTTAAGTGGAAAGAAAGGATTATTTTAGGAAATGATTCAAACCATATCCTCTAAATGGTTTTGATTCTAACAATTTTTATCATAGTTAGTCCTTTGGGAGAGGCCTAACAACCTAAAGGTGATCTTACAAAGCACAATCCTTAAGTATGATGATGACAGGGTTTATCTTGTTTATAGTGATGGTCTATCAAAGAATGATGGTACTGGAAGATTTGAATAAGGAGAATAAGGATGACAAGATTAAGCTTGATCAAAACCTAAACTAAGGTGAGTTATGTATTGTTTTATTACATTAGTCAAATTTGAAATAATCTCAAAAGTGTTATTTGCCAGCTTAGAAGGATTATGTAGAAGCCAAGTCAAAGGTCAAACCTAAGTTGATAGTCCAGAAGGAATTTGAAGACATGTTGAGAGAAAGGTATAGGTCAAGGCATCAATGTGTCTTATAGAACCTTGATTTAGGTCTTGTAGTAAGGTATGTGTAGGTATCATGGTGAAGTAATCAAAATATCATGAGAGTTTTTTATTGGTCTATAAGACCAATGTCATTCTTGGTAGAGATATTTTCCATAAGATTCAAGGACTAGAGATTATCTAAAGAGTATATTTGACCTTGTGTTTCCATGAAGATGATATGAAGTGGTTTAATCCATGAAATATGATCATGTGATCTATATCAATGATGAAACATCATAAAGAGATCTACAAGTAAGTCATAAGTATATATAAGATTAGACATTTGTAAATGAAGAATGAGTTAATCATCAAGCTAGAGGAGCTAAGTTAAATCTATGAAGTTGTCATAGATGAGTAGAGGTATGTTATAGGCCTAAGTATGTTGATGAGGGCATGATTATATGATACATATTTGAATAAGGGTAGAGAGCATAGATGAAAATATTATTTGATGCTTTAGGTCTCTACTAGGCCTAAGAAGAGAAGGTGGTTGACTATGCAAGATTGTGAAGTTTCATGTATGAATAAAGTGTTTGGGTTGAATTTTTTGAGTTTTTTTATGAGGGTATCAATTATAATAACAAATTAGGATCTTGATGTATGTTAAATTTTTTCAATTTAGTATTTGTAATTTTTGAAGATGCATCTAAGTGTATAAAAACCTAAGAAGATGTTTGTACCTTATGGGCATGATCAATGTTCGATAAGGTTAGTTTGGGTGATGATGCAGGTATTTTAATCATATGACATGACTGAAATATAATGAGGGTTTCATGACTCCATAACCTAAAAGAGATTTAATGAAGTGAATAAACTTGTAAAGACTAATGAAGTTCAATGAACATCATATGGAATGTCTTGAAGTGAACCATGTGGAGTTGAGTGATCTTGGTGAATGTCAAAGTGAAATTAGGATCATGTAATACATGTGGATAGTGTATAAGGATCTTGACAAAGTGTGTGAAGTAAAAAATTGATTAGTGTACTCTTCCTCAGAGGTATGATATGCCATAATAGTCTTGGTAGATTTTAATGATTATTTGATAGAGGTATGCCACAAAGATTGAGGTCTCATAGACCTAACTGGAAATTTTCTATGTAGAAGTTATTCTGAGCTAGTTTGAGCCATGATGTCTTGTGAAACATGAATAATATTTTGATATGACATATGAACAATGATTATGTTTGTGTATAGATGACTAAGATTATTTTTTGGAACAATTTTATTATTTGTAGATAGGCCTAATGTGTGTAGGTCTTTATAAGATATAATTAAAGATGGTTCCAAGAAGATGCATAGCCAAAAAGGGAGTTCCTTATTTTGGTGTTACCAGATATCAAGCAAGAAGATTGATGTTCATGTGTATGAAGGCCTATGATGGTTTGGGCAAACTTGAAAGGAGAGTATGGTCTCAGGGGGAGCTTTGTATCTCTATGATTAATAAGTTGTCTACCTTAGTAGATATGAGCCTAAGGTGATTTGATCTTCTATTGGGATTGATCTAAGGAATAATATTCTTATTTGGAGAAAAAGTGTGTGTTTTCATTTACTCCAGGTCCAAAGATCAGTACTATTATTAGAGATGACCCTTTGTCATTAATTTCAAAGGGCGAGAAAGACTTTATTGGGATAAATAAAAATTTGGGGGATATTCATCTTGAGGAGATGATAATTATATGTTGTGTTAGGGTGTTTTCCATCAATGACAAATTGGTAGATTATTGAGGTATGTTCCTACTGGTGTGTTGAGACATTGATGTTGTCATTGATGTCAAAGGTAATTGAGTGTCATTTATATCCCATAGGTGATCTTTTAAAGATTTATGTTATGAGGGTGTTTTGAATAATAATGAGTTTTATATTGCATCTATAGTGGTAGGAAGGTCTCAAAGTGGTATGATGCCTAGTAGGTCTGGTTGACGAACTAGCTCTTGAGCATGGATATGGCTTATAGATGCATAACTATGATGATATGGATGTGTATGATCCTGAATTTGTGTAAACTAGTTTTAGATCATGTGAGATAGGTGGTGAGTCAGTCACATGACTCTCAAAGTAAGCCAAAGAGGTGTTCTCTTCTTTAGTGCTCTTCTCATGGACCTAGTCTTAAGACCCTCGGTGGTAGAATGAGGTGTCATGATCAGGTTTGGAGGATTTTGAGCTAATATGAGAATGTATTGAGGTTTTAAATGATTTTTTAAGTATGTTGGTGAAGTTTTAGGTCATGAGTTGAATAATAAAGCATAAAAATGGATCTTTAGGTCTCTCGTGTGCTAGAATGAAGAGTTGTAGACTTGAAAAGGAAATTTTGATGCTTAGTGACACGTGTGAATGTTGCATGGGAAGATAATATATTAGGTAGAGATGTAAAAGTTTCCTTAAAATGTTTTCAAAGCATTAGGAGTTAATTTTAGGGTCATATTTTTATCAACAAATGTTAAGAATGGAAATCAGTCTAAAATCCTCATAAAACCCTTATCATGACCCAAAGGTGAAGATTTTGATTTTGAGTCCCAATAATGGATTGGTAAGGATATTTTTATGATTTTATCATGTATATTACTCTTCTAGGTACCTACATGTGTCATTGAGTGTTCAGATGGGTGACTTGAAGCTACAGGAAAACCCTTATTTCTCAAAAAATTGGTATAATAGGCAGGGTTGACCAAGTTAAAGCATACAAATGGATGAAAGTTGAAGCTTTATAATTATGTATATTTAAAATTATAATTTTTTATCAGGTTAAATAAGTCAAATATACTAAAATAGTCATGGAATTTAGCCTATTGCTAAAAAATCCTAGTGAGGAAGACAGTGAGAAAACCAGGCAAGAATGAGAATCAGATTAGGGATCAGTTGCAGTGGATTAGGAATGGATAAAATTGATTTAGGTTGTTTTTAAATACCTATATCACATGTAAATATTGGTTATATGTCTTTTAAATCATTGAAAATGTTGCAAATGTTGTTCACAAAATGTTTTGTCTAGTGAAGATGAGACAGTAAAGGTGTAAGGTTTAGAGTTTGGTCTATATATTCCATATTTTCTATTAGACCTATGTATATTTTTATTTTTCAATGTTATAAAGATTTATAAGGATTATAATCATACACAATTACTTATTTATTTTATCCACACATGTGTTGGAATGTAAGTTCACCATGATTGGTTCTCAAGATAGAATGACAATTCTAGGTATGCAAGATGAAGTGAAAAGTTTGAGACTCTATAACAGGATTTAAAGTGTATAATGCATATTTTTATGTTTTTTGGTATGTATATGACCTATAAATTATTTATATAATGTTTAGAGTCACTTTAATGAGTTGAGATATGGAATTCAAAATGGATTATATAGTTGTGTAAGAACTATGAAAGAGAGGGTTAACAAATTGGTCTGTAAGACCAATGATTGACACTAGAACCAACGATATATTTATTGGAGTATGTTATAAAGGTAACATATTAAATATTAATATGAATTATAATTATTTTAATTTCCCTTGAAAGTTATAAATATAACATTCTTCATGACTGTGTTGTTGGACTTATAAGCAGTTTTTTGTATGAGTGAGTTTGATGTTCCTATGTCACTTGACCAGTTTGGAGGTGTACCAAAAATGTGTTGATGTATTATAGGTTACATGAGATATTATACATGAATTTTTAATGTTTTAAATTGAATATACATATGTTTATGGTCAAATGTTCTTGACTATGTTTTGGAACTTTTTGGCAGATCAAATTGAGCCTTTTGTAGAGGTGTTTTTGAGTAATTGGAGCCTAATTTATGGAATATAATGAGTTTTATGATTATATTGAGGTCATGAAGTTTCCATAAATATGTTTATTTTTCCTTGAAATTTTTTTGTATAGGTTATTTTAGTTGTGTGTTTGAAGATAATTTTTTTGGGGTAATTAGGCCTAATAGGTCTTTAATGCCTAATGGAGATTTCATGAGGTGAGCAAAGGTTGTGTGAATTATTGATCATATAATAGGTTATTTGAGGATGTTAGATAAGTTATTTCAATTTTTTAGTAATTTTTTGAGTTCTATATTGTCCATAGTGGTTCAAGTTGTTCCATGGAGAAGATAGACCTAATGAATTAGGTCTCTAAGTAGGCCTAGAAGAAGATTGAGGTCTAAATGAGTTTAGCTGACCTAATAGTCATCTTAATCTGATTAATTATTGTGTGTAACATGTATTAAGACATTTTTTGTGTCTCACCCTAATTTATTAATGCCTTTTTCGACCAAGAGTGTGAGTTTTCTAATGATTGGTATAAGTACAAGGCATAATAGGCCTATTTGAGCATGTTAAGAAATGTGAGAGTAAGCGAATAAAAGAGATATTGGAGGGGAATAATTAAGTAATGGATACCATAAAATAGGATAATATTATTATTCATTAATATACAATATAAGTTTTTAATATGAATAACAAGGTCATATGACCTAATCAATCCATATGTGGATTGTTTGAGCAAAGAAGAAGGGCAGATTTGCTTATTTGAAGAGGTAGTTTAAGGGTGTTGAAGGAGTGATGTTTTCTTGATTAAGATACCATAAAATTTTTAGTATATATTTATTCCTTATGTATGATAGTGGATAGATAAGATAGAGAGCTGAAGAAGAGGTCACCATCTATTGATTAAGCAATAAGGTGTTGTGAAGGTGATCAAGTTTGTCTTGGCTGAGTTGGTGCTTAGTCAAGAGGGATTAGGATATGCCTTGTAAGTTGGTCCTTGAAAAAGTGTCCTTTAAGTGCTTGAGTTTTTGTTGAGTCACTTAGTGGGTGGTTTCCTCCTTGGAAGTTGGAGCTTTCTAAATGCCTAGTTGAGTTGGTGATTGACTAATGAGGGGTTGGTGCTCCTTGTGGGGTTGTTGCCTCACTAAATCTTGATTCATTGATTATAGTACAGTAGTCCAAGTGGTGTTTCAATGAGTTTTATTCCCCATTAGGTTTTCCCACATATCTCTTATATTCATTTTTTGATATTTTGATTCATATTTATGTGATTGCTTCTATATGCATTGCTTGATCACTATGTTGGTTTGAAATATTAATCATGTTAAATGTAAAGAAAGGATTGTTTTAGGACATTTATCCACCCCACCTAAATGTTTGTGCTTCTAAAAATGGTGTCAAATGTATTCAAGGAGTCAGTTTAGGTTATGTCTTAAACATGCTCAATGGTAAAATCATACTTATAGCTTTTCAATTCAACTTTAAAGACATTAATAAAATGGATGAATGTGATTCTCTCATCTCACGGATCAAGTGGCCATTGATTTAAATATCCCATATTTACATGCTTTAAGAGATTCACAAATCATACGTCATCAATTTAGTGGTATTAACAATGCACAAGTGAAAAACTCATCACATATCATCAACTTGCCACCACTCTTGCCAAATAATTTCCATCATTTTCTATTGAAGCAATCCCAAGAAACAAAATTTTATAGTTGACTCACTTGATTCATAAACTTCTCTCTTTCACCCTCATCAAACACTTCATGATTCACAATTTTTCATTCACATGAGAAATTTATCCTCTAATTTACAATCCAAGAATGATTCTCTTATCTACCACATTGAGGTTGTCACTATTTAACAAATATCATGGTATAAACATGTCATACAATTTATTGAGCACATATGTATCCTCTAGATGTTGATTCACATGAAAAGCCCTGAATTTACAAGTATGTAAATATGTACTTTGATATGATATCATTTATTATTACAATATCTAAGGTACCTTTCTCTATTGTGTTATTCAAGATGAATTTCAAGGCCTTATTGAGTAATTACATGTGGTAATTTTTAGTGGTCACTGTAGTGGACACACTACAACTTGTGAACACCTATGTGTGGGATTTTTATGGCATACTCTCAAAAAATATGCCAATACATTTGATAAAAAAATGTAATCTTTACAACTTCATGATGATCTCATTCATTCTCCTCTAAATAAAATTAAAACTTTATATTCTCCTTGGCTATTTTATATGTGGGTATTAGATCTCATTGGCAAATTACCTAGGTCACAAGATGGCCATATCTTCATCATTACTTTTACCAAATATTTTACCAATTGGGTTGAATTTATGCCTCTTATAAACATTATTGGTATTATCATTTATTAATTCATTATTAATCAAATAATATGTCATTTTAGAATTCCTCACACCATCATTTATGACTGGTGGGAATTTCAAACACGAAGACATGAAACATCTATTGGAAAAATTTAAAATTGCATAAAAATTTTCCACACCATATCATCTTCAGTTTAATATTTAAGTTGAAGCAACTAATAAAATATATAATAAGATCTTGTAAAATATTATTAGGATATCAAGCTTTATTTTTAACTTTGGGATTATCATACTAACATTCATATTGCCACTAGGGTAAATCCCTTCTCATTAGTATATAGTTCCAAATTTGTCTTACCATTATAAATTAAGTTATTTTCCTTGCACATTTATCTTTATGGCATCATTCTTGATGAATATTTTTATGAAGATTGTCTTCATGCCTTATATTTCCTTGATGAGAAACTTATGGGTGCATTACAACATAATCACCAATACAAAGCTCACATCACTAAACAACACAATAAAAAATTAAAATTTTGTAACTTCAATGTTGGAGAATCGGTGCTTAAGTTATATTACATCCATGATAAATAAATCAAGTACACCCAAAAATGGTGGGGTCCTTACCTAGTCAAAGACATTCTTGAACCTAGTATCTATAATTTTAAAACTAATGAAGGACACATCTTCAAATAACCAACAAATGCTCAGTTTTTGAATAAATACTTTTCTTAATTACATGTTATTTATGTATTTATCTCCTATTATGCTTTAATTTCATGTTTGTACTTAGTCTTATATATACTCTAGAGCTAACATTTCTTGTGGGACTTTTTTAGACTTTCTATTGTGAAACACAACATCAAATTCACTTCTTTACACACATTTAGGTTTCTCTTTTTACACATTATCCCGAGTTATTAATTTTATTCCTTTGGTATTTTTGTCTTATAAACACCACTTAGTTTTCATTTTATTAGTTTGCATCATAAGACCACATATATAACTTGGTTGTTCCTCATAATCATCATTTTATTATTTAATCAACCTTAGAATCTTTTCAAGTCTTTAATTCTTTTTCTATACCATTTTTGAATAATTTTGCCTCTTATTTTTATATTTTGTGAATTTCATTGTAATACCTTAAATTTGACCAAGCCTTCCTCCCAAATACTCATTATCTTTATAAATTTCTTTTTGCTCCCTACCTTAGCTATGTGTCTTCTTGAGTAATAAGTAGATGATCAATAGTTGTGTTTTCCTAAACATAAATTTAATCATATTATTTTTTGGTAAAAATATAATAGTATATTCTCATGTATTTGTTCATATATACCATTTCTCATGATGATGATTCATTCCTACATGTCATTGTATCATCTTCATTAAAGTTATTTTTTGTGATCTAGGAGAACCTAATCAGTCTATGCTCATTTTCATCATCTCCATTAATCCACACCACTTTGGGAACACCAAGATTGGCTTCAAGATCAAAATATATTCAAATGTGCAAGTATAAGAGTCTTAAACACCATGGTCTTTAGGTTCTCTTCTCTACCCACCAAGTGTAAGTTCTTATGTGATAGTCATTTTTAGCACTCATGCTTGGTTTTATAAATATGTATGAAGGAGGAAAAATAAAATCCAAAAGAGTTAAAATTCATATCATATAAAAAAGGCAATGATTAAAAGTAAAATATAGTCTTAAAATTTAGATCACACCAAAATATGTGATCTTTATTTGGTGCATATCCTATTCTAACCAAAGCTTAAATTCCACAGTTGGCCTCATAATAGAGTTGAGGTCCATTGGGGTGTAGTAGGCTAGTAGACTAGGAGAGTAGGTTTCATTATCATATATATTGATAGTTCCACATAATTTATGACATAAGTACCTAATCTTTGTAGTAGACTGACAACTCTATAAGAGGTATTGAGGAATTAGGAACACATTATGGGAAGGTATGTTTATTTTAATTTTCATGCATACTAGCCTTCATAGGATGATACTTATACTTCATTAGTTATCCCAAATATGTGTGGTTTAGTCAAGCTCTATAAATGTCATTGATGTCAAACATATCTTAGTCTCACCAAATTGATGAGTTTATTGTTTTTGATAAATATTATATTTTCACTTTAACACTACCCTCTCTTCCCCACCACCCATTTCATTTCCCTTATTGACAAGTAGATTTATTTATAAATCTTTTCACAACTTCTACACTTCCTATTCTCCATTTAATTTTTGACATGTTTAGAATATGATAATTTTATATTTTTTATCACTAGAATAAAATATGCATCTTCAATTTGTTGGGTGATGCTCTCTCATTTATTTCCTTATCTTTCTCATATTTCCATTAGTTATGTTTGGGACAAATATTTTTATATTCACCTTTTTTTAGGCCCATTTGGACCCATTTCTCCCATTTTCATTATTTTTTCATCCTTGATTATGGATTATTACTTCTCTTTCATCAATTTTTTTTACATTTAATTATTTACTTCTTTTCCATCAATGACCGAGTATGAATTGTTACTTGTCCTCCATTGATGTTAATTATGTTATTATGTTTTATGATTCTTTGGTTTAATCTATATTATTTCTTTTCTTACTTTGGATATATTTTTGGGTCTTTCAGTCATTAGTATCCTTGGATTTTTGGTTACCTAAGGTGTCATTTATCTTGGTATTTTGGTCCTAACTTAACTTTTTTAATCCTTACCAATTTTCTAAGTACTTAATTTGTCATGAAAATTTTCATTTACTTTGATTTTCTTATGATTGCTTGTTTTTATCTCTAACCTTGTATCCCTAGGATTTGTTCAAATGCAATTACTACACCCTCCATGATCAAGACTATAAATATAACATGTGACCATTCAATGATAAAGTTAAATTCAAGGTACGTGCATGGTACTTTTAATAATTTTACTTCCATCATTTTTTTTTGTTATTTCATTTTGAGTTAGTTGATTTAGTGTGTTGTTATTTTATATCTGAAAACAACATCCCATGTTACACTTTTATGATACATTATGAGCTTTGAGTGGGGTATATGTATACACATTATATTTTTTAATTTTATCAGTTACTAACACTTTTTATATTATACTAACCTATCAATTTTTAATCTCTTTGAGTGCATGCCTTAAAGTTTGCACCAAGAAAGGTGTGGGGAGATTGATGGTGATTCATGAGAGAAATTTTTGTTTATATATCAGCTTATATCCACTACACTTCCCTCACACTTAATCTCCTAATCAATCTTCCTCCTTATAACCCTTGACTATACTAAGACTCATATTTTCTAGCTATATTAGCCTGGCTTGATGTAGTATTTCCTAATTCTTACCAAATTTAAAACTAAGTTAGCCTAGGTCAAGGTGGTTCAAAAGTTGTGTTAGTATCTTCATAACTATATCAGCCTTGGTTGACCTAGTTTGAGGTTAAACTATCATATTTTAAACTAAATTAAGGCTAGTAAATGGTGACAAATAAAACTTTGAGAAGGGTTAGGATCAATCACCATTATAAATACAAGTCCCCATTTTAATCCAAAAGAGAGGAATAATCTTTTCTACATTGTCATTGCTCACAATTCTACTTAAGGTTACATTTGGAGAATCCATTGCTTAGATCTTATCTTAGAGGAAAAAAATTGTCTTATGGAGTCTTAAATGCAATATGAGGATCCATTTTATCCTATATCTTGGTTCAACCTTTGTGATCCTTACAACTATTATAATATATTTCAAATCACCATTGGCCAAGGGGGAGATCAAGGTTCGATAAGTTTATTCAAGGTAAGTATATTTTAACCCTAGTTCTTTTAATTTAATAGAAATAAGTTGCATAATTATTATCTTGAATGAATGTATAACTCCTTATTTGAATATCCTCTACACTTATAATTAGTATGGCTATAGGGTTTTTCAAGCTTTCCATTTCCCACCTTAGGTGACCTCGGCCCCTATTTTCCTACCATGTTCCCTTACCCTTTTTAGTTTATATTTAAACATCCTCCTTATTTATGTTGTTATCTTGGAAATAATAAAATTAGATTAATTTTGATATTATAAGACCTAGTTATGGTTATTTCATTATAATGATTACCTAGAGGCTATATATCTCTCTCTATTAATGGTGTGCCATAAGTGCTCCTCTTTCTAGGTTTAGGAGATTCATTTGTCATATCCTCATACATTAGGTATCAATGGGATCTATTTGATTTACCTTCTTCAAGTCTAGATCTCTTAGATAGGATAAGTTAAAGGTCAATCCTAGCTCATTACATACACAAGGTATTGTACCTAGTGGGTATAACCTCACCCATGTGATCACATTCCTAGTCAGTTTGGATTGACACGTCCAACTACTCCATTGGTGGTCCTAATGTTTTGGGCCCACCATGTTAGATAGTGATGTAGTGATAGAATGAGGGGAGTGTTATTTTAGGTTCTTATAGTACATCCTCACCATTTAATTTTGGTGAGATGATATAGGATATGAAAATAGATAGATCTAGAAATAAGAGGATGTGGGTAACTTATGGTAGTGCCTCAACAATAGTAGGTAGATTTGATGACATAACTGATAAGTAGATAACAATAAAATGGTGGAAACATATAATTTTTCATCAAGCTAGAGTCATTCAATCAGGATGATACATAGGGTTCACACCACTTAAGGGTGAAGGTGACCAGTAGGTAATAGAGAACTGAATAAATAGCACTACAATTTTTAAGTAAATGTGTGAAGTGTGTCACTTTTATTTACTCTCTCTCTCTCTCTCTCTCTCTCTCTCTCTCTCTCTCTCTCTCTCTCTCTCTCTCTCTCTCTCTCTCTCTCTCTCTCTCTCTCTCTCTCTCTGTGTGTGTGTGTGTGTGTGTGTGTGTGTGTGTGTGTGTGTGTGTGTTTATGTTTTTTCGATTTCATAGTAGAGGAGACATGATGGAGGACTCTAGTGGAAAATTCCACCATGATATTTTGGACCCCATTATTCCTCAATAAAATACCACAAGAATGGCATATCCCATAGCATTGATAGTTCTATTATAATATAGCTAGTTTAGGTTGGTTAAAGTGTAAATGTGTGAAGTGTATCACTTTTATTTACTATATACATACATACATACATACATACATACATATATATATATATATATATATATATATATATATATTTGTGTTTTTTATATGTCATAGTAGATGAGACATGATGGAGGACTCTAGTGGAAAATGCCACCATGATATTTTAGACCCCATGCTTCCTCAATAAAATACCACAAGGATGTCATATCCCATAGCATTGATAGTTGTATTATAAGATAGTTGGTTTAGGTTCGTCATAAAGGCCATTCAAGAGTTAAAAAAATTATTGAAGGCTAGGGATCAGGTTGTATTACTATTTGGGGTTATAAATGAAATTTTTTGGCATGGTAAATATTATCCTAGAAGAGGGATCCACATCTGGCTACATCATGACAAGTGTCTAGATTACAAGCATAGGTGGTCAACTTACATAGACATATCTAGGGTATATAGTCATAAATATAGACTCTTCAGTAGACTCTACATGGCAAGCCATCAAGACAAACATCTATGGTGAGTGTGGCACCCCCCCCCCACCTAATGGACAGGGTAGACCATAACCTTAGGGCTAATTTTGTATCACTACATATCATATTGATGTATAATTATGTATATAATTTTTGAGCCTTTACACATAAATATATGATGTTTTATGACTCATTGGTGTAATTTATGAATGTATTTTATTTTTTTCATATTTTATTTCTATATGATATGGGAAAATGTGATGATGCAAAATTTATGTTTTATTCTTTTCTAGAAAATGTGAGCAAGTGCATGGTCAAAAAGAACAATAACACAAATAAAATGTAATTGAAAAAATTCAAATAAGTAGATAAAAAAAATAGAAAAATAAAGGATGTGAAAAATAATGAAGTGAAAATGATAAAATGAATGCAAAACACGTCACAAAAGATGGGATATGTAACACATTGCAATTAATCAAATATCCATGAATGGAAAACACAAGCAAAGATATGTGAGAAAATGAAATATTCCTGAAATATAGACAAAGATATTTAAATGGATAAGAATAATCTCATGTATGATAATAATTTGAAATCAAACATGAATAAGATAATAAATATTAAAATTTTGAATGTGAATAAAAATGTAAGACAATCATGTCAAGCCAAACATAAATAAAAACATGTAACTATAAAAACTGTCCTAAGTAAGATAAGTGAAATCTATGAAAATCAAATAAGATCATGATAGATAAATTAAAATCAATAATATTTAAATAATGAGTACTCAAACTTTGTGCTTGCTTACAATTATGATGTAGGAAATCATAACCATCTAATGACATAACTAGTATGGTAACGAGATGGTGTAGTATGTATATGTGAAGGGGTGTTTGTGAGAAAGGCCTGGTCTTATCCAAGGTCTTATAATGCAACTCATAAAATTAAATCCTAAAGGCATCAGTAAAGTAATGTAATGTTGTAATATAGGTGTTTGTAAGGAATTCCCAGTCATATTTGAGGTCTTATAATTCAACTCACAAATTGAAAGCTAAGAGGCATAAGAAAGGTAAATGTGATCAAGGATTTGATCAAATAAAAATTAAACCCATCAATGGGAATATAATGGAAAATATGATGTAAATAGGGAATTTAGGGTACCACATGGGTGATGTGGAAATTCTTAACAGGAATGAAACACACTAAATAAGTGGGCAAAACTAAGAATTATCGACATCAAGGACCTAAGATACTTCAAATATTTAACTCAAATATTGGGATAATAATTGAGGTACATAGATCATCCCATGAAGGATATATTCATGAAATTAAATTAGATCCTACCTTCTTATAATGTGTTCCTTGCTCCTCAGGACCCCTTATAAAGCCATCTATTTATTGTAAATATTGGGTACTTATATGATAAGAGAGGTGACACTAAATATGTAATAATATGTAATGATATAATGATAGATACCACCCTAATATAATGGCCTACCACACCCCAATGGGCTTATGCCAAATAAATATCACATCTTTTGGTGTGATATGGATTTTATGATGGAATTTAATTTTAAATTTTGTCTTTTCTTATTAGGATATGGATTTTAAGTTTTTTGGATTTTTCTATTCCTCCTCCATACAAATTTAAAATACCAAACATAAGTGAAAATAGGTATCCAACACAAGGGAAATTACACTTGACTACTAGGGAGAGGGACCTAAAGACCATGGTGTTTAAATACTTATATACTTGCCCATAATTAAGTGTGAAATCTCAAAATTGACCTATGTGTGTCTCAAGTGAAATATAATAATGTAATTATGGGGATCATGAAGGATCCATCCATGTAAATAAATGTGATGCAATGATGAATGTGTTTAGAGTTAATCACAAGGAGGGAAAATACTACTCCAAAATGGAATGGGCTATGTTATAATAGTCATGTCATTAAATAATCCATACTAACCTACAAGGGCTCTATCACAAGCATTATGAAAGTACTCATCATCCCAAAATAAGGGGAATGTAAGTGGTTATCCCAAAATAGGGGGAATATAAATGATCATCCCAATATAGGGGGGAATAAATGGTCAAATAATCACAATGAAACTAAAATTTAATGTGATGAAATGAAAACTTAAAGATGATACCTAAAAATCCATAAGGGAAACAAAGTCTAAAATTAAATAGTACCAAAGAACCAAAAAGGAAGAAGTGGTGTAACTAAAATAAAATAGGATGCTGAAAAATAATGTTGAAAATTAAAGTGTTAAAAATGAAAGAGAATCATGATATAGATAGGATATGTACAACAAGGCATAAAATATGATATATAAAATGATAAAACCAATCATATGAAAAATTTGAAGAGTAAAGTGATATGACACATATATTTGATCATAAGTGTTGATACAAATCTTGACATATATCATCAAGAACATCTAATAAATGTTGTTGTAACTGATATATAGCTTGAATGACCATAATTTCTTCAACTTTCTCAGAGATTCATGTAAGGGCTGCCTAGTGAATGAGATTTATGTATAAATTAGGATTATTGGAAGAATGGTGAGCTTTTGGTGCCTCTTATGAAGTCTACTCAACACACAAAAACATGTGACACCTGGTGGCCATTGTTCTCTGATCTACTAGAAGGCTTAGGTTGAGGAGAAGGTTGACCCTTCATCTGAAAATGACTATGGGAACTCTATTAGGAAGGTTGAGGAATAGGCCTTATGGAGTCACAAAAATGTTTTTGGAGTAACCTACATATATTAGTATGATATGTAGTTCAATGATGCCAAATATAATAGAATTACCCTTATTTAGGGATGTAATATGGAGATATCTTCAAAGGTGGAAAACTCAAACTACTAAGAACCTAAGTTGATTAAAAATGAAGCATATATAATTATTATCAAATATTTCATCAGTGAATCAAATAAGGTATGTTTATACTATGAAAATAAAAAGTGTATCTAGAATTAGTTGACTATGGTGATCTACATATTAATGTGATAACTAGGCCTTACTACTTCTAGTGTGCCAAGAATATCTAATAGACTTGAAAATATTTTTTCCAATGGTTTGATACCTTAAGAAACTCAAAATAAGTATCTTGCACCCATCATCTAGGTGGAGAGTCATGTTTGGGTCTATTAGGAATAAAATCAAATAGTTTAACATTATTAAAGCATCTAAGGGTAGGTTCATGAATCGATGATCTATATACTTCTCTAGGAGACTACCTTGGTGTAGGTCATATCAATGTATCCAACGTCTCAAGAGGGATAAATCTCAAAGTATCAAATACTATAAAGAGCTTGTAGGGTGACATGATATAGTGATCAAGAATCATGCTCTAAAGGTGCTCAAGAGGAACTAGGTAAGTGCATGAAAAAAATAGAATACACTCCATCTCTAACCTATGGACATCAACAAAAGGATAAATAATGTTAGTTAAAGGATAATTAGAATGAATTATATCAATAAAATTAAATAAATAATAATATTAAGGAGACTCATAAGAGAGATGAAGGGAAGATCGGTAATGGAGGATTTATGCATCCTTATCTTGAGTGTATCTATCTAATAATGGGTTTAATAAAGTGTAACCATCATTGTATTTATGTGTATCAAGATCTATATGTAGAACATCAACTAATCTATTACTAGAAGAAGAGTGGGGAACTAGCTTCTTATCAATGACCATAGAATCATGGAACTTGTTAGTTGGATTTTTGTGATAATGGGGTTATAAAGAAGGGAGTAAATAAACTATAATGCTAGAAGGAAGTTTCAAGGTTTTGATCTTAAGTATGATCTCATTGAGATCATCATCATCACAATCTATTAGGTTAGGTGGTATGTCACTCACAAGCTTAAGGTGACCATTATAACTTTAGTTAGAGTTAATGAGATAGTTAAATATCTGATATTTGTGAAAGGGGATGCTAGGTGGAATTGTTCAAAATTCAAAGGGTTAGTGTCACATTGAAGATTATATATATCATTTTTATGGGTATATTTGAAATAGTGGCATGTATAATAGGTTATGGCTCTCATGCAATGAGTCTAAGGTTAACCAAGTAGAATATTATAAGATAATGGATAATTAAATATTATGGCATTAACTCTAATCGTGATGGGAAGGACTATGATAGTAATATAAACACAACCAATAAGAGGAATTTGGCATCTATCATAGCCTTGACACATATTTTGGGTAGATTTAAGATTTTAAATGGAGTATCTAAGGGTTTTTATGAATTTAAGAGAGGAAACATAGGTGTTAAACCCTTCATAAATTAAAACATGTTTTACCTGAATGTCACCCACTTAGACACTAATGAATAGAAGAGGCTCATCCACATGATTTAGTATTTCATAGAGGATCATGGAAGCAATAGGAAACTGAAGTGAGATATAGGCATCCATAGTCTTGTCAACTTGAATGAACATTTAATCACATGGCTTTAGGGTATTATCTTTAGATTTGGGCAAGGTAGATTTATGCCCTATAGATGGAGGTCAAGGGATGTTCATTTTGAATAATATATTCATCATGCGATCATGGTGACATGGAAATTAATCATGAGCTTAAGTAAGGGGATTTTATAAGGGAACTTATTAAGATCTTCAATGGGATCTCATTCATCAAATCTTAAGAGAGATAGAAGGGACTGAGATAAGGGTGCATGAAGCTAAAGTAGATCAACCAAAGGAAGGGTTAATGTAAATTTATGTAGGTGATGTATTAATATGATTATGGGTGATATAAATAAACTACAAAGATTTGGCCAATACATTATGGAAAATATTTGGAACAAACTATATTAAGCTAATTGATGTAGTAGGTTCTGATCTAAAAGTGATGAATTGTATCAGGATAACCAATGCAATATCAGTACAAAGTTTGGCATGAATGGATTGTATCAAGTTGGAAAATGTAGTAGTCAGAAATTATAGACTATATTAGGGTGGATTATATAATTAGAACAATATTAAAAAATATGACTGTATCGGGGTGATGGGTGTACTAGGAATAAGTAGATTGGTAATAATTTCTTCATACTCCACATCTAAAAAATGAGATGGCGATGTATATTGAATTTTTTAATAAGTAGGATATGGAATATGAGTGGGATGAGGATAAGGTTAAATATAGGAGAATACATGTCTCGTGTTTTTCATGTTAACCAATTTCTATCTTTTAATAGAAGAGTGAACCATGGTTTTAACAACATTGGTGGTAGTGGGTTGACTAGTATTATTTTTTTGGTTTTGAGTATACTTAAGAAGCCAATATTTATAGATGAAAAGGTGAGCATTATATTGATTTTGAGATTCATTCTTGACTTTAGAGTCATGGGAATTATCTATCTTGTCATATTCTTACTGAGATTCAAAAATCATACCATTGTGATTGAATTTACTACCAATAATATAGTTAAGAGAAAGGTTCTTAAGTTTTCTAAAAGTTTTTTAGGAGTGTCCCCAAGTTGCATGATACCAAAAAAAATTAGGGTTAATTCTAATTATTAGTGGATAAATATGGATCAAGGTCTCTAGCTAAAGGTTTATGAATGAATTTCTTAATTATATCTAGGGAAAGAGGTTTTTTAGATTCTACATTGTTCACATATGCCGATGAGGATGAAGGAGGCTGGAATGGAATTCCCATGAGAGGTTGGGAAAGTGTCACTTTATCAAAGCCATTGAATAGAATAACATGAATGGTGTGTGTGGAATAATACGTATCCATGAAACCATCATTAGTATCATGTTTGATTTGATAATTCATAAGCATACAAGTTCCATATGTGGGTTGAGAGGGCTCAAATTCTCTTCTAAGGAAGTCTTGATGTTTATCTTAATCAAGGGATTCTTCCAATGATTTTGGAGAGAGATTATTGAATATATATTGAAGCTTTGGATGGATATCATTGGTAAGCAATTAGAATAGGTTGTATTCTGACATATTATGCTCATATTTTTTAGATAAGGCTTTCCAATGCTTGATAAAGGCTTTGGTAGTTTCATATTATTCCCATTTATAGTTAATGAAATGGGTTAATATATTTTTACGAAAATCATTGGTTTGAAATTATTAAACCAATGAGTTAACTAAGTCTTCTTAGCTATATATAGTGGTAGACTTGAGTTTGTTGTACCAATCTAGGGGATCACCTAAAAATATTTTGACTAGAAATTAGGTAGCCTTAAAGGTTATTAACTTAATCCAATAATTTTAAAGGTTTCCAAAAGCTTTCAAATGCAAATAGAGACCAGTAGATCCATTATAGATGATAGTAAGATTGATACCACCTATGTCTATATTTATAATTTGAGGAACTAATGGTTCATTTTGAAGATGTTTAATTTCTTTATTAAAAAGTGGAAGTTGAGGAATTAGATTATCATGTGCATATATGAAGGGGGATGGGGGACATATAGATTTGGCACTCTTCATTGAGGTTGTTCAATAATATTTTTCATTTTAAAAATTTGATTTTGCATTTGTATCATCTGATTGACATTAATCATTTAGAAAGTATCCAATTTATTCATGGATTAAAACAAAATTTGATGAGTATCAAGATATTTTTGGATATAAGAGGAAGCTTGTGTAGATTACTGAGATGTACTAGTTGTGGCATTAACATGAGTATGCATGTGCACACTTTGAGTAGGAAAACTAAAGGTGAGACCTACCATGTTAGTAGTGATACTAAGCATAGTAGAGAAAGAGAGGAATTGGGAAGTCATGGAATGAGTTACCCTAACTCTGGTAGAAAAAATATGAGGGGAATGATGAAATTCTACTTGAGGTCCCACCATGAGGTGATATATCAATTTAGGGTCCTTGCCCCTATGCTCAAAATATTTATTGATATAAATGATCATTTTGGGAGTATATTAATGATCCCTTTCATCCTTTACAATAGTCATGTGTGGATTTATCATGTGGGTCATAGTTGGTAGTTCTATTAGCCATATGAAAGTTACTTGTATCTTGATTTTATATGGTAGTATAAGGAAAGTGAGACTTAGACACTTTGTAAGACCTAGTCGAATCTATTATATATTTTTGGTTTTTATGTTCATAATCAATGAATATGTACTAAATGATAGAATATAAAAGAAGCTAAATTCAGACTTTATCTACCATACCAATGTAGTCAAAAACTAAGATGGGAAAATGAGACTATATCGATCTGGTTGATGTAGTCATATAGATGGATATTGTTGATAAATAGACTGTATTGAGATATATGATGCAATTAGGTAGATGGGTATTGGTAAAAATCAAATTGTGTTGAGTTGGATGATGAAATTAGGAAGGTATGATGGTAAATTATGAGACTGTATCAATCAGTTAATGCATTCAAAGAAGAAAACATAGAGATGGTCAATGTAGTTATAACACACATCATAAAACTATATTGGTTTTGGTTGATGTAGTCTATAATAAATCAAACAAAGGTAGTAAATTAAATCTAACTAATTCTTTGAAAATAAGATTAGGTATATATTAAAATTATTTGAATGATAGTGTGGGATCTCAAATATACTTACTTATTAATTAGTGTCGACTCAATATTTTAGAGCACTAACTATAAAGGATAACCATGCATGTAGGTCACTAACCCTAATTTTGAGGGTACAATGAGAGTAAATTTTTTAGGTGATACACTCTTCTCAAGTGGACCACAAAATAAAATAGATGGTTGGTTTCCTAAGTAAAATAAAAGGTGTTTCCAATATACCATAAGGCATAGGGAAACTAAATTTATTGTTTAGTGTTATCTAAGGCTTGAGTATTGGGATAATATCCCTCATTTCATGGTGCTAGTATAATATGTCACCACTTAGCCAAGAACTAAAACTCCTAAGAGTTTATAGACTACTAGAACATAATCTCTAGGAAAACCAAACATGTAGAAAATAAATTTCAAAAATCAATGTAAAAAATTAATTTAAAACATTTAATGAAATGAAATAAATAGGGAATCAATTTAAATGAACTAAATTATGATAAAAATGAATTAAGGAGAATTGTATCATCACTAACCGATGCATTTACAAACATAGAAAAAATTATATCGATTTGGTTGATGTAGTTTGTGCAAACACAAAATGACTTGAGCTAGTCAGTGTCATTTATAGATAGGAAGGAAAATGTATCTAGCTGGATGATACATTTTTTATATAATTATAAGGCTACCATATAACTATATCAAGATGGTTGATATAATTGGATGAAATATAAAACAGGATACATAAATATATCAAGTTGGTCAATCTAGTTTGTTAGAAAATAAAATTGGATACATAGCTATATCAAGTTTGTCAATTTAGTCTAATGGAAAGGATGAAGGTAATGGTAAACTTCATTTCATGTTCATTAGAACGTATATGCAAGCTAGGATTATCCTAAAACTATCCTATCTCAAGATATTTGGACTCATATAAGGTTAATCAAATAACTCATGATACACAATGTTCAAATTGTGACCAAGTGTGGATCTACAAACCTATAATGAGGGGTACCTACTCACTAATGTTAAAGGAAAAGGTTATAGATATTTTATTTTTATGATACAAGGGAATAAATATAACTAGATCTCTAAATATTTATGCAAGGGATTACAAAAGTTAATGTAAGTAGTTTTGAAAGTAATGTAAAATAAACTAAGGGGAAGAGTTATTATAATCAAAATGTGCAAGAAACCATGGCAAGAAAATAGGGGTCTAGGCTACCTAATAATGGATAAATGGCAAGTCCAAACTATCTTATATCCACACTAAGTATAAGTATAAATAAATTATATACAAGGACACACACATTTATTATATACTAATCAACAAGCAACATATATCTAATAAATAAAATAAATGAAAGAGCATAAGGTTAGAAATAATTACCTTGATGGGGACCCATTGAGCCTCAATATCCCCCTTGGCCAATGGTGATTTTCTAGAAATTATTATGGTTGTGAAGAACTCAAAGTATGGATAATAGGATATAATCCAACTAAGGACCTCTTATAAAATCTATAAAGCTTCAACAAGATAAGATTCTACCTATAGATCCTCCACTAGAGTTAGAGCAGGAGTGTGAGTGCAAGTAGAGAAGATAAATGCAAAAATATTTTTGTATATGATTAAGATTGAAATATAACTGTATATAGGGGTCAAATACCTATATTCATACTAAGTCAGATGTATCAAACATCTATATGTAGTTCATAGGAGTTAGCTGACACTAAACTACATTAGATAGGCTAAAGTAGTGTAAATGCTAGGAATATTAACTCATAACTACATCAGCTAAGCCAATACATTATAGAAGTGAACATGTGTTGAACATAGGGTATTAACATGGCTAATGATATTGGAAATTAGAGAAATGACATGATTGAGTGAAGTAGAATGGAAGGAGGTAGTTAGATTGGAAAATCTAGGAAGACTAAACTATATATAAGAATTATATGATCATGACATATATAACAACATCTCTCACAAATCACCAAAGGCATACCCACCCCTTTCCCAATGCACCCTTTAAGGTGTGAACCTAGGTATATTTAAGTTTGATGGTTTGTTGTAAGAGAAAACATTAGTAAATGATAAATTGAAAAGTATTATGTGTATGTAGACTACACACATGTTCTAATACATATGATGATTTGGATTATATCAAGCACAATTATTTTTATCCAACACCAAATGACCTCATGTTCCTATATATTTTCTATGATAATAAATATGTTGATACTTATAATGATAAAATGGTATCTCTTTTTCTGTAAAATAAAATCGTCATTGATACAATAGACTTAGAAGAAACTACATACAATGAAGGACAAATATATGTATATAGTGCATCATTATTCCTAGAAATTATGTTAAAATACAATATTCTAGTTGAAATTATTATAGTAAATTATGACATTAAATATGGTATTATCAATGGTTTAAATGGTATATTCAAACTATACACAAACACATGAGAAAATGATATCATTTGAGTTAAATTCAATGATGCTTATATTAATATTCATCAAAATACAAAACATATCCATTTTTATAATAGTTCCATAGAAACTAACTAGGTTCCTATTTTCTGAATTGTAAGACCAATTCAAAAATCCAAATATAAAAAAAACTTTAACAATGTAAAACCAATTCCCATCACAACTTGCATGTGCACATATAATTCATAGATCTCAAGGTATTACCATGTAAATTGTTGTATTTAGTCCACTTGGTATAACCAAATATTATTATCATATACATCCCTTTCTTATGAAAAAAATATAAAATCATTATATTTTTTAGAACCACTTACAAACAAAAACTTTAGATTAAAAAAAATCTCTATAGAAATGTCACACCTAGATTATGTTTGTTCATGGATATTTAAAAAAAAAATATAGCATCAGTTTAGTGTGCCTAAACCATCATATTTTTATCATTTAACACTCATATCCTTCAACCACACTTATAATGCATTGTGAATGATATAGACTTGATGAAATGTGACATACTATGCTAAGAAGAAACATACAAGTCATTGAATAGGATAGAAAACAAAATTACAAATTTTGAATTTTGTATTTTAGCTAATAATGCCCATGGCATTATGATGTGCATAAAGTCACGTTAAAAATTCAAACTCAAAATTATAGAATGTGAAATAAGTGGCAACATTTCTAGTAAAAATTGTTATACACAACAAGAACTTGTAATTGTGAATATATGTGCATTTCCAATTACTTTTATGATGAACATTATAATTATCCTTCATCAAAGTTTATTTTCAAATACAAACATAAAATAAATAAAAATTAATTTTGTAAAATTTTGACATTAACATGGCACATCATATAAAATTCACAAAATTTCTTACAATGCATATGGTATCTTATAATATGCTTTTTTTCATAGACAATCAAAGCCATTATTTGAATAGAATAATAAATCGTGTATGGTCAAATGTTTTAAAAAAATTAGTGTCTAATAACAGATCCCTATTGGAATAATTGTAATGCTATTTTTATAGTTATCAATGCTGACATTTAACAAAAAAGTAAAAAAATAGACAATAGTAGTTAGTTATCAACTAAGTGTATTGTAAATAGAAATACACATAAAAATATCTATTTTTTATGCATTTATGTCAATAGGTATGTTTTATCTAAAAATTATCAAAAAATTTTCATTATATATTTGAAAAATGTTTTATCATGTTCCTAATATTTATATCCTTTTCTATTTATTTAAACTATATAAACTATTTTTTTGTTTCAAAATTGCTCTAGAAGTGTTGAGTTATGTCAAAAAAACCTTGGCATGCACTCAAATTCTATAAATTTGGACTCAATTATAAGCTCTATATATATTAAGGTATTTATTTCTTCTATATGATAATTGGATTACTTTTTATTTTATTTTCAAAATGCATAATGAAAACAATGACAATTTTTCTAGGTCGTTTGTGATACTTTGTTTAGCTGATTTTTTTAATTTTTTATTGATTTTTTCAATGAACATTGTATTTCAATTAATATAAAATTATATTTGGTTATGTAATATACTTTTAAATATATAATAAAATACATACGGTATGTATTTTCTAAATATATCTGATATGTATTCTTTCTTAATCATTATTTCCTATGATTTTTATTTCTGCTTTATAAGAAAAAACAAATGAAACTTGCATATTTTTTAAATTCTAATATGCTCTAGTTCTTTTATAAATCTCTGAAAATTGGCCTATGTAAAATAACATGGCATTTTATGCTCATTGTGAACATACTACTTTCATTTTTTCATCTAACCATATAGTTTTTTTTAACAACACACATTGTAAGGCTCTTGAAACCAAAAAAAATATAGCTATCTCTATTCATCAAATTCTGTATATAATATGAATAGGGAATGAATCCAAGTGAATTTTCAATATATATGTTTTCTTATTACACCAAATACCTATACATAATATAACTTGTCTACGTGCAAGTATTGAAATATACAATACACAAGAAGGACACTATATTGAATAACACACTTACATAGCAATTATCTAATAGATTTATAGTCAAAAAAATATGTTTTTCCATATGAAAATCACAATAGAGGAATTTTGAATACAATTTTCTCTCCTTCAACAATTTTTTAAAATTTCAATGAAACATTTGCTAACAGAATTCACATGCACTATCAAGAAATATTAATTTTTTACTATATAAAAGTAAGGATTAGAGAGTTTATAAATTTCAAAGATACCATTGCCAATTTTCTTCTCAAAATAAATACATTGACCAAACACATTTTTCTTACTCTCTACAGGTTTTGGATACATTTTGAAAATGTCACTATGTTTTCAATCTACTATGCCTAATTGTATGGACTACATAAAAAGAAAATGTGGCTAAATATTGTGCATGAGAAATTTATATAGCATAATTTTTTCCATGCTTTATCTCAAAGTTTATTTTTCCTCTATATTTTATATGAAATAAGAAAAAAAACCTGATACATCCATATTACATGGATATTAAATACTATTATATTTTCTCAACAATAATTGAGAATTTTAAAATAATTTTCTTATTGCATATTTTATTTTGTTATGTTCCCTTAAAAAAAAAGGTTTCCTTCTTCAATTTCATCCCTCATAGTGACATATTGTTAAAATGGAAGCCACATGTCAACTATATTAATCATTATGGATTTTTCCATCTAGAATTAATCATTAATAATACCTCTGTTTAGTTTACATAAAGTTTTTAGTTAATTATAATTTGTTTTCCATGATGTATATTTTATTTACTTGAATTAGTGTTATTTGCAATGTTTTTTACCAAATGATGTCTTGACTATACAATATTTTGATGGATGATGACTACAAATTTGTAAATATTAAAATAAATTTAGGCAAGTGATCTCAAAGTAATACTCATATACTAAAAATATATATACATATAGTTATTCAACTCTCTCCTATGAATCACTTCAAATTCAATAGGTAAATCATAAAATAAATTAAAATTTCCTTTCAACACTCTGATAAGATTGTTACTATACATTTGGGACTTAGTAATAATTTTTTTTTATCATAATAATTAGTATGTTATGTCCACTTTCCAACCTTTTAAATAATGCTTAGTACTTTCTTTACAATATTTATTCTATAAGTCTAACTCCATAAAAAAAAATTAAGTATATGATAATAATTTAAACATGAAATTATTTAGGGCTAAGTCCTAAGCAAACACATTCATATTCAAGTAGTTCCTATTTTTCCAACTGCAAATTTTACTCTGTTATTTTTGCTTACAAAAAAAATCATGTTAATATAAGTTAAAGATTAAAAAATTGTATTTCTATTACATGTGATTGTGTCACATGGCATGATGTATATATCCCTATGACAATCACTTCAAATAGTCATCATAACCTTTATGTTTTCCTCTAAACCTATCACAACATTCAATTATGCATATGATTTTCAACACACTTGCCAAAGTGGTTTCCATCATTATTTTGAATTGCACATAGTATATGATTATGACACTTGTCATGATCCCAAACACCTGACTTCATTCATACACCTAAATTATATGTGAAAAAACCAAGAACATACCCTCTATCATTGATTTGGGGTGCGATAGTTATCTTTTCCATAGACTCACACATTTCATGAAGCTAATTGTAAGATTCCATAACTCTATGTACTTCATAAATATTTAAAAAATGACATGATAAAAACATCCCCCATCAACATAAAATTAAAATTGACATTTTCCAAACTATCACATGCATAAATAAAAATTATAGATGCATTTGTAAGTATGATATCAGCCTATATTTTTTTTCAAACCTCAAAAAAGACATAAAAAAATATGTAACTAAAATATTTATAAAATGATTGTGAACAAGGGGGAAAATAGGAAACAAAACACTAAATTACCATGTTCAAAATGATGCAGAGGTTCTAAAAATCTTCCCTAATATAGATGGAATCACACACTTACCTATGCCAAATACCCAACTCTAATATTTTATTGTCCTTCTTTGTCTTTAACCTTTGTCTTCAACCTCTTTATCTCTTTGATCACTTTACATTTACTAGGTATTTTTTGTTCAATCTTACCTACTCAATTACATCTCATTTCATGCATCTAACTATTCCACATAACCCCCAAGCTCCAACTCTCCACTAACCCCTAATTCTTTTCTTGTTACCTTTCTCCTACTAGCCCTAGTCTCTCTTCTAGTAGCCTTATTTTCACCTTTTCCAATGGTACAGACACATGTAGACTGATCTTGAGAAACTAAAATGATATTTGAATACACTCTATTGAAATACTTCTATCCATGATTTTTCTTATTTCAGTTCCACTTAGAGATGCACTTTTTAGTTCATTTTTAGACTTAATTAGGTCTCTTTACCTTGTTACACACACAACCATCTACTTCCCCACTCAGAAGGTCCATACAGGTTTGAAACCATCAAAATGTGTTAGAGAATGTTCATTCCTTACAAATTAAAAAGTTTAGTGAATTTTGGTCAATGAAAGCTCCTGCAAGATAAGTTTTTGTCTAGAAAGCCTAGCATAGGGTTAAAATTGTCTCTACCTAGCCTAAGTAAGAACAATTTGCTTTATCAAGATTTCAAAATACTTTCACCCTAATATAATGATTATTTAAGGTATGTGTAAACCCTATGCTCATTTTTAACACATTGGATTCTACTTTAACACCTTTTTTGGTTAGTTTACCCAAGTTTTTGGATTGATTGTATGTTTGTATGTGAGAACACAATCTTTTATATGGTCTGAGCATATTACTTATGATATATATATATATATATATATATATATATATATATATGATTTGAAAACACTTATATAACCTTAATAAAATTGTAGTAAGAGCTTACCAATATATGTGTCTCAACCATCACTACACAAAATATTTCTTATGTAAAATGCATACACAGTCTTCTTCTTGAACACAGATCATAGGAAGCACAGGGAATAGATGGTAAGTTTATAAATTGAGTAACTTTTATGGATTTTCTTAGATTATCATTCATTCCTTCCTGAATCCATCTCTAAAAACTATCTACTTTGCATAAGAATTTACAATTTTTATATATCCTATAACTCATCCAATGGTTCTTAATTCCCCTCAAGAATTTTGAAAAGCTCATAACCACCCTAATTCATATCATACCTATAAGAATGACTCATTATGTGACTCAAGTATGTAATGAAGTGACATTTACCCCTTATAAAACATAATCAACAAGATTACGTCATTGAATCTATTTAAAACATGATTGAGGACCCATAACTTCTCAATAAAGTTCAAAAATTCAAATTAGGTAAATTTGGTAGGAAAATGCCAATTTGAAATTCTAAGCACTTAAAGCTAAACTAGCAACAAGAAATGAAACCTTAGAAATGATCTAAGCATTCCTAAGACCCTTATGACTTATAACTATTTAAAACATATCCTATTAGAATCCTATCACCAATATCATCCCTTAATTAAGATAACTAAAGATGCCCCTACATCACAAACTTACATATGAGCATTGTGCAAAAACATCTATAGGAGTTATTGTATTCATCTTGTAAAAACTAGGAAATTTGACCATTATACATCTAGAAGTTTGAAATAAAACATAATTTATGCCAATTTCGTGTAAAGTGTCATCATCACACATGTTCAGATTCATGCAACCATAAAAAAATCCATTATGAGCAAACCAAGGCTCGTGATCTTGTTATCGCTATATTAAATTTGATGTTTCACATAGTTTTCATCCAATAAATAATATTATAAATTTGACATCCATGAAAGTGTCATTTTGAGCATCAACCCAACATCTTGTGGCCTTTATGTATTGTACATTCCAATATCCTTGGAAATAAATTTCATGTACACCTGATTGTCATTCACATCAATGCTATGTTGAATTTATCATCATGAAAAATTTCTTCAGTCACTATGCAAAGTGGTTATGATTCAAAATATATGCTAGGAATTTTACCAAACATATGCAATAGATTACCATAACACATCATGTGGGATTCTCACAATATCTTACCATAACAACATTAAAATATAAGCTATATATCTTATCTAATATTTTAAACCAATATTATCATTTAAATTTAATATTCATAATATTATAAACATATAAAAATCACATAATTATATCACAAATTAAACTCCATATGCACTAAAAATTCAAATTTTGTCTCCTCAATACAAAACACACTTGCAAGATGATCTAATTGCAAGTCAATATATAGTAATTAAAAATGTCCTCATCTTTACCTTTTACTTGAATTTTATTTATTAAAGTATTCACGAGTTATATACAAACAATATGGACAAAGTCATAAACTAAAATATTAAACTATACCATTGATAGAATCATCTAGCTAGTACTTTAAAATTTATCCATGAATAAGAAAGGAAATAAAATATCTAACCCAAAAAAATTAGACCAATAACATCAACATGGGCAAAAAATTATATTAGTGTAGGTAAGAATTATCGTACAATGAATTCAAATTAATAAGCATATCTAAGCATATATTCATCCTCAAAATATTGAAAATATTTGAATAATAAAACTATAAATTTATAGCAAAATCTATTAAAATATTAACTTTATGTCATCACCCTAAAAAACAACATCCTACAACATAGTTTTTTTTAAGTAGGTCATTTTTGCAACCAAGATAGCCCCATTTATTCTATAAATTGAGATACCACTTTTATATAATTAAAATAAAAAATTTGAATCATTTATTTCTAAGAACTAAATACCCCCAATTATTTTAAAATCATATTCATTTTGATTATTTATTTTTCCCGCTAAGGTTTGTTGATTTATATTATAAAAAACCTTAGTGGATGAGCTTATCATGTAATTATTAATTTACCTGCACTCATGAAATTGTTTTAACTTATGGTATTTTTTTATAGTATGGCACTTATCATGATCTCAAGTGCTCAGCTCACACAACCATCTAATTTTTCCATAGAAAAAACTACGTAATACACTTCATCATATTATTGGAGTATGATATTTGTCCTTTTCATGGACCCACTCATTTCACAAATATAATTTCAAGTTTAAAAAAAGATTATTTTTCCAAGTGGATAAATAATTTTACATGCTAAAAAAATTCCTCATCAACTTGAAATCAAAATTGACATTTTTTAGACTATCATATGCACAAAACAAATGCATCCATACAATGAATATCAACCTAAATTAATTCCAAACCTCAACAAATACATCATAAATTATTTAATAAAAAAATATAGAATAGGGTTGTGAATAAACAAAAAACATTGGAAACACCAACACTATGTTACAAAATTCAATTGCACATACAAGCATTGTGAAAAAACATCTAAAAGATAAGATCTTATAGTTGGATTATCAAAATTTTGAAATTTTACCCATCATACATATTTTAGTTTTTATTTCAATAAAATATAATTTAAGATCATGAAATTTATTCATCCTCACGTGTGCTTGGAATCCCTTAACCATCAATAATTACATGGTAAGTAAATAAATAACCATGACCACATGATCACTGCATTAAATTTGACGTTTTACATAGCCATCATCTTATAAATAATGTGATAATTTTTTCATATGTGTAAGTTTCATTTTGATTTTAAAATCATCATTTTGTGTCAAATTGTACAATCCATGTCCTTGAAATTAAATTTCATGTCCATATGTCCATTATCTCATGAATGCTTATTTAAAATTCATTTTTTAAAAAACTTTCCCATTCCCATGAAAAGTATTTATGTTAAAAAATTTATGCTAGGAATTTTCCTAAACATATGCAATATATGCCATAACACATCATGTGGGATTCTCATAATATTTTACCATAACAACACTTATGAATAAATTTTAAAGTGTCATCTAAGCTTCTTAGTCAATATTATCATTAAAACCCAATATTCATAACATTCAAACACTTATGTGAAAATATAATTATGTAATCTCACCTTCTATATTTTGACCATATCTTAAAAGTAATTTAGTTCAACTTATGAAATGTCTTAAATCATTTGGGATTAATAAATCCTCCTCCACTACTTTAAAAACAACATTGTAATGCTTATAATGCGCATTTCAAGAATGAACTTGTTGTCACTTAATTCTTGAGATGGGATGGAGGAAGAATGATATGAAACCAAGGTAAATACTTTAAGTTATTTAATATGATGCCATAAAAAATTCATATGATTTTTTAATTACAAAAAAAATGGGAAACACCAACACTAAATTACCAAGATCAACCTCACATATAAGCATTGTGAAAAAAAATCTATAGGAGAAGATCTTGTAGTCAACTTGTGAAAACTATGAAATTTTACCAATGTAAATTTATCACTTTTAACTTAAAAAATATATATATTCTAAGTGCATGTAACATTTCATCATCACTCATGCTCAAAATCATGTAACCACCTACCATTCCATCACAAGAAAACCAAGGCCCATGATCTTATGGTTACTATATTAAATTTTATGTTGCATGCACTTTCCATCACATAAATACTATTATAAATTTAATGTCCACACATTTTACCATCAACATATCATCTTGTGACCTTCATGGAATTGTACTTTCCACATCCCTAGACTTAAATATTACATCCAAGTGACTTTCACTCCCATGAATGCTCTTTTAACATTGACATATTGTAAAACATCATCCATGACCATGTAAAGTGTTTATGATTCAAAATACTTGCCTGTAATTTTCCCAAACATATGAAACAAATGAACACAACACATCATGTCGGATTATCGTAACATTTTACCATAACAACATTTAAAATAAAATGTATATGTTATCAAACTTTGTTACCCAATATTATAATTGGAAACTAATATTCATAATGTTATGAACACTTAAAAATCACATAATTATATCACAAATTAAGTTAAAGATGAATTTGAAAGTTAAAATATGTCTCTTCAATATGAATCATACCTATAAGATGATTTGATTTCATGTATATGCATAGTAATTCAAAATGACCTTGTATTTATTTTGTACTTGAGTTATTCCTTCATTAAAACCTTCATGGTTACTTAAAAATAATAAATACAAAGTCAACAATCAAAACCTCAAATTTTACCAATGATGGAATCATCCAACCAGTATTTGAAAAGTTATCCATGAATAAGAAAGGAAATAGAATATCTAGCCCAAAAATTTTAGGCCAATTACATAAACAATGACAAAAATTTGTATAAGTGTACATAATAATTATCCTACAATAAATTAAAATGAATAAACATATAAAACATATATTCATATTCAAAATAATGAAAATATTTGAATAATAAAATCCATAGAATTCATATAAAAATAAATTAGAATATCGACCTTATGTCATCACCCTACAAAAATATTACAACATATATTTTTTTTATAACATGTCACTATTCTAACCAACACACCCTCATTTATTCTATAAATAGATATACCACTTGTAGAACTAAATTCAAAATTTTGAAACATTTATTTCCAAGAAGTAGTGATATCTAATTTTTTGAGAATTAAATTCCTTTTAATTAACTATTTTTTCCTCTAAGGTTATTATGATTTATATTATATAAACCCTTCATGGATGGGATTATTATGCACTTAGTAATTTCCCTACACTCATGAAATTATTTTTATTTATGAGCTTCATGTGGATTATGTCATGATCCTTGATGTTTGGCCTTATGTTGCCACTTGACTTCTTCCTTAAATAAATTAGTATCATGAATTTTGTCATTAGTTTGGAGTATGATAGCTATCCTTTTCATGAACTCATGTATTTCATAAAGATGATTTCAATTTTCCATACTTTTTTGTACTCTACCAAGCTAAGGAATAATTTGACATGATAAAAAATATTCCCCATCAATTCAAAATTAAAATTTACATTTTTAAAATTATTGCACAAACAAAAAAAATGTAAAAAATGCATCTATAAATGAAATATCATCCTAAACAAATTCCCAAAACTCAACAAAGACATAAAAATTATGTAAACAAAAAATTTAGAGTAGGTTTTTAAATAGAAAAAAAATGGGAAACACCAACACTACGTACAAAATTTAACCTCGCATATGAACAGTGTGAAAAAAAATATAAAGGAAAGGATCTTTTAGTTGGATTGTGAAAACTATGTAATTTTACCATCATATGTCTATCTATTTTTACTAAAATATAAGATATGCTAAGATCATGCCATGTTGTGATAATAATGTGTGTTTAGACTCCTTTGACCACCAATAATTCCATGTCAAGAAAAGTAAGATCCATGACCTTATGATCACTACATTAAATTTGATGTTTCACATAGCCATCATCTTGTAAATATGATCATAAACTTTACGTCCATGTAGGCAACATTTTAACCTTCAACATATTTTTACAAGCCCTATATGAAATTATACAATACATGTCTATAAAATTAAATTAATTTGGTATTACCCTATTTTTTAAAAAAACCCTAAATAGGATAGAAAACAATATATGAATTTAGATAGATAGATATGGCATTTAGGCATACATCTAAATGTAAAATATTGAGACTGATTCTAATGATTTTAAAAGTGGCATATCCTAAATATAATGAGTAAAATAAAGGGATAAATAATTATCTTATTTAAATAAATATCTTATTTTTATTATATTCTAATAATGGAAAATAGACCATGTAAACCTGTGATTCATCCAAATTTGTAATTGTGTTTCTTTATATGCAAGACCAATCTATCAGCTTTGGGTCAATATCAACTATCGATACTAATCTATAGTGGTTGATAGTGACTTGTGCATAAAATAGGGTTTGTGATTGTGCATTCACCTTCTTATATCTATAAAATATTTATATGTGTTATGTTGAAACCTGATGATATATGTAACTCCAAAAAATAATGTCCTTCACCTTGAAACCTAGATTTGTTTTTTAGGGCTCAAAACCTTTAAAACTAAAATAATGTAATGGGTTGATCTGAACCCAAATACCTTTGTTGATGATTGACCACTACCTATGTATTTGATACTCTAAATAGTGAAATAAATCCACACATCTTGCTCCCACTTGTTGTGATTTTCCATTGTGTTCCTTCACTATATGAATGCAACTAATGATCTAGATTTAATACTTGAAAATGCTTCCTTTGACTTGGATTTAGTATGCTTTAGACTGGGCATATGACTTCTCCTAGTGACTAAGTCATAATTTATGGAGAATAGGGCATTTTATCAATGGATAGTAGTGTATATATGTGTACCAAATAATTTCCAAGTCCTCTATCAATTAAGGCCTTTTCTTATATAAATATTAATCTCATTTAGTAATTTATCACAACACCAACAGGTTAGGTAGATCATTTAACCCTAAATAAATGTTTTATTTTAAAAATTAGTTATTGCCAAGAAAGGGTTGAAAATGTCAAGCACAAGTTAATATCAATTAGAGACATTGATCCAGTTTGAATCTACTAACCTATACACATGAAGATTAAATTTGTCATATAAGCGTGTATGTGTAAGATAGTATGCATGTTTGAAATAGATAGTGAGGTTCATGTAGGTGTGTAACATCATAACAAAGGGTAAAACTCTTAAGGTAGCATGTATATGTGAGAGAATGGTGGGTTATGACTATATTTATGTTTGATAGTCATGCATGGTAAATCTATGTCAAGCTTATCATTATCAAGTAATTAATACCCTATTTAAATATCTGTAATAGTTCATGTCCCTAAACTTGAAAAAAAATTCAACATGATTGTTATCCCATGAGTGCTTAGTTAAATATTATGTCTTGATAAATCTTTCCGATCACCATAAAAAGTGTTTATGATTCAAAATCTATGCTAGGAAAATTCTCATACATATGTAACATATGACCACAAAACATTATGTAGGATTATCATAATATTTAACCATAAAAACACTTACAAATAAAATTTATATTTCATATAAGCTTCTTAGTAAATATTATCATCTAAAACTAATATTCACAATGTTCTAAACACTTAAGTGAAAATAAAAATATGTAATCCTAAATTTTGTATTGCGACCATATCTTCAAAGTAACTTAGTTCACCTTGTGAATGATATTCATCATCTAGGATTATGCAAGCCTCCTCCACTAATTTAAATATATCCTTGTAATGATTGTAATCCAAAATTTTAGGTGTGAATGTGTTGTCTATATATTATTGAATACTTTTGGAGGAAGAAGGAGATGTAGCCATCGGAAATGCTTTAATTTCTTGAATAACATGCTACAAAAAAATTTGTGTGATCATTTAAATGAATAATTGATTTGTAATGGTTTATTCACTATACAAAAATTGGATTATTTATTTGTAAAGGAACAACAAAGGCCACTATGAGATTTAAATTGATTATTATGTCATAATCCTTCATAATTTATAATTTAAACTCTTAGTTATTGATTCATCAATTCATATGTGCCAATTAATTAATAAAGTTACCTTCACAACTATACTAACTTCATTTTCCCATTATGATTTTTATTTTACCCTTTTTCTCATGAATTATCTCATCCACCCACATGTCACAATTTAGTTGTTATATAGTATACATTTGGTCTTCTTATTTGCATTACACTACATGAGAATGGGGCCTCATACATTAATTTGTCTTATGAAATATGACCCAAGCTAGTGTCATATTAATGCGTGTCTGCCACTTGGAATAGGTTGATGATGTGTTTATAGTGACCATGATTATTTTTTTATTATGCCTCTCCTAAAAATAAAATAAAATAATTCTATATGTCAACCTTAGATTAGATCAAACTCCCGAGTTGTAAAACCTTTGCCAAGACATGAAGCTTCCCAAGCTTTACTAAAATCTCAAAAGGGTTTTTAGGATTACAAGAACATAAGAAGAGTGATAACTGGCATCTTCTAATTTTCCTAAGCTCATGAAGTGTAACTCCTTCCTAGACTGTGTTTCAAACTGCTAGACCATGGGAGTATGGAAAGTCTCTTATGAATAAATAATACACAAGTCAATTCTAATAAAATAATGAGAATAAAATAAATCAAATAAGAGTAACAAAAAAATATCATTAAATGAATAGCCAAGAGGTACCGGGGCACATTTTTACATGGCTTATTTATTGGTAGGTCACATAAGTCCATGAAATTTCATTAATAAAAATATGCATGTCCAATGTATAAAATACTATGAACAAATCACTAAAATTGAGATTATATAAATAGTGATCACAAATTAAAATATCAATTATCACAATCAACATGTTCATAATTCCCATGACCAATAAAATTCTTAGAACTTAACATACAAGTACTAAAATTACATTTCACTAAAGTCCCTACAACTATAATATGTTATTTGAAACTTAGAGAAAAATAATCATAGAAAGTTTATAGTTTATTTAATCAAAGCTCCATATGCATTTCATACAATTTGGGATTTCTATTTCTTAAAAATAAGTGGATGTGTTTTGGTCATAACCCATATATTCACTTTTAAAATACTTAATTTTATGATTTATGTTGCATAAAATCTTAGTGCATGGATTTATCACTCACACAATAATTTTCATGGATTCATGTAGATGTTTTAACTTATGTATTTTGTGCCTCAAACTTCATAAATTTCATGACTATAGGAATGATGTATATGGGATGATATATATTCCATAGTTTGCACTAATATAAATTAAATGTCTTAGTTCAGTTGTCAAAAAATGACATATTTAAAAACAAATGACCTCATTTATGACATAAATAACATTAGAAATAAACATTAACACACTCAAATTTTTTCTTCCATTTGTATTTATCTCTTTTAAACATAATCTATTATGGAATCATATTCTTTAGATCTTATATAACATGTATTTATGAAAAAATAATTATAAGTGTATTATATAATAATGTTTGATGTACTTATATACTCTCTAAAAATATAAATTGCTCTTTCAAAATATTTTAGATTTTTATTAATTGTATATAAATAAAAATCCTCTTGATCGATACTCAAAACAAACATAATTTCAAATTTGTATACTTGCTCTATGCAAGAAGTCAATTATTGTTTTTGATAATTAATGCCATTAAATTATTCAATAAACATGTCAAAATATCAATATTCAATCTATTCCAAAAACTAATTAGTAATAGACATATTAAACATTATTATTTTTATTTATAAGACACCTTAATTTTTATTAAAAAATACCATTCATTACTAAATTTAAAAACTCATAACTAAAGCCTTCAAGATAATTGCAGAATAGACAAAAATAAAATGTCTATATGAATGAGCTTTTGAAAATAAAGGCAAACCATGAACATATAACATACTTCTATAAAATATAAAATACACTTCTCATTATCAATCAATATCCTTTTCAATAACACAATAATGAAAAATATTAATCTCAAATAAGTGAATTTAAAATTGATAACAACTTGAAAAAAACCAACTATTATGTACCGACTACGATTAATAGATTATAATTTATATAAAATACTTTAAATATTAATGTACTCAATAATTTTCTAACCCTCAAATTCCATTGGCACAAAAAATAGTTCTCTGAAACCAAAGCATATTCTAAACAATTAGGTCCATATGGAAATTATCATTCACTAAATTTCAAATATAAAATTTTAAACACCATGACTTTATGAATTTTATGACAATTTAGTTGAGAGAATTACACAAATATATTAAAATCATATCAATAATATATGTCCAAAGTGATGTAATGAAATTAACAATGTACAAATACAAAAATTAAAAAATATAAATGTGTGTGTGTGTGTGTGTGTGTGCGCGCGCGCGTGCATGCGTGTGCGTGTGCGTGTGCGTGCATGTGTGTGTGTGTGTGTGTGTGTGTGTGTGTGTGTTTTTAGAAAATAAAATTTAAGAAATAAATGCTTGATAATGTTTTCCCTTGGCATCCTTAACTTGTTTGGCCAATCTAATATTTTGATAACCTATAATATATAAGGAATCCTTTAAAGTCTTGAAATTAATATACATATCTCCAAGACTTCCTTATTAATCCCTATTTGACATATACTTAAATGTCACTTTGGTTTCAAAAGTCTTTATCCTTTATATACAAGAGCACACTATCAGACAAAGATACACTACATCCTTGACCTATAGTGCATCTTTGTCCACATTGCTCTAACGGTCATCTTTTCAAAATGACACACTTCATAACAACTCTCCCATGAAAACCAATAAGTTCCTTATCATAAACATTTAAAATATTTGCCTTTAAAATCACATCAAGGATCATAATTGAAACCCCCAACTCTATTACTAGCTCTTATTGATAAAAAACACGTCTTTTAAGTACATACTATTATTGAAATTATGTTATAATAATTTAATCCATAACCAAGCTTAACATTATTTTATTATAGGTTAATGGCATCATTTATCAATAATTCTAATAAAATCTTACTAGTTGAATTCACATGATATTTCCTAAAGGTATAACTTCATCAGCCTAAGGTTTATTTGGACTAGTAGGCAACACTCAGTCAAGAAGGGGTTTTTTGAGGATAGCTTGGCCATCCCCACTATTTTCATCCCTTTGCATTTAATCTTATTTTATGTACTTTTTTATGCTAGAGTTTTTATTTCTTAGGTCATCTGCACATCTAAACATGATCCACATAGAATCATATAGTATAAAGATAGGGGCAAATAAGACCAAATTTTTAGATTCATCACATAGTCTATTTAGATAAAGTTACAATAATAAACAATGATGTATTGTAACCTTATCCACATTCTACAGCTTTATCCCAGGATATAGTGAGTCACTATTTTTAATTATGTGTTTGCATATTCTTATAGATAGTTAAAGATAGTCACATTCAACAAGTGAATAAAACAGTTTGAAATAAATCAGTTTGTAAGGACATCTCTCTAACCCTAACCCTAATTTATATTTTTATTAATTTACAACTTGTGTAATTTCTATATATTTCTATATTTATTATAATTTGTATTATTTAACTTCCTAGATCATATTTCATTAGTTTACATTTCTAATTAGAGATAATTGTTTATTCTAATTAATTATAGTGTAAAAATTCTGGTGAACCCATATTTCAATTCAAACATGGTTATTCATTGTTGATTTATATTCAAGTTTTTGGTTTAATTATGTAAATTCATGACACTATAAAATATAATCTTCAACCTTAGATATTTTTCATAACATAATGATTAAAATTTTGACTTTGGAGTCTAACACTGAAAAAATTATCTTGTCAACTCTGTTAAATATCAACACAGAGGCTCTTTCTTTAAACCTCAGGTTGAATTTTATTGTCTCTTATATAAAAAAATATTTCACTTTATTTTTATTTTATTTTTTTTGTTTTATAAATTATGTTTTGGTAGTTTCAAAAGTACCTACCTACTATCATGAAGGGTTACATAGTGTTCTATTTATAGACATTACAATGTTAGGGTATTTACTCCAATACTCATAGTCATAGTATAGAGCTAAACATAGACTTTAGTTTTCACTTACCTCACAATATATTAAAAACACCTATGATCTTTATTTATTCTAATAGGAAGCCTCTTTTATCAATCTCATTTTGGTGCATCTAAGAGAAGCATAATGCCCAAGGAAGATACTCTCAACTCACCCTTGAAACTAGGGTTAGTGTGTTATAGGCATGGTTTTATCTCTATAGTTAGTTCTTTAAAATATTGGGCTGACACTAATAAATGAATGAAAAAGCATATTCATTAGTTTATAAATTATTTAAACCCTTTCCTAGATCACCCTTTATCCTTTATTTTTTCTTACATTACCTTCTTCATTAGTATATTTTCTTGTTTCATTTTCCATATTTATTATGGGTATAACATATATATGTTTTTCTCATAGAATCATGTAATTTCTTGCAACATCTAACATTTATTTGTAACATGTTATTCATTATGTATTTTCTCAGATTCCATATAAAGCACTCAAAGAATATCCCTCTCATATTCTACCCCTTTATTTACTACCAATGTTTCTCTTACCTCATCTTATCATTTGGCTACCCCTACTATTTGTTTCAAATCTCCAATGACTTTGGAATAAGAGAAGGCTTATGTTATGAATATATCTCCATAAACTATCTTGGTACCCACCCCTCATCCTCTTCATGGGCACATCATGGCCCTTGTCTTTGACCTTGATGCTAAAATTAACCATGCTGAAATTTGAGATTATGCCAGAGTACGTCAAAAAAATATTGATTCATTCTATGTATTGCTTGAGATGAATTTAAGAAATCAATTTTTTATACGCCTTCCAATTTTTTTACTTCCACCATTGCATCTATGCCTATTATTTCACCTTTAATTACCTCTACACCACCCATTACTACAACCAATGTTTCCCTTGACCAAACCCTTCTTCTCTTATAAACCAAGCTAGCTATTGTTGGGAAAACCATCTCTCATGCTATCCCTTCCTTATATTATGGTACCTTATTTCATAACCCATTATATCCTCAAATTACATAATATCTTTTCCAAATGGCTTTGTGGCTCCTAAGCTTCCTATTTATGAAGGAAAAGGTGATCCTGAATAGCATTTATGTGCCTTCCATGCAGCTTGTATAGATTAGATGGATAATGATAGATTGTTAACTAAGTTATTTCTATGTAGTATCAAATATTATTCTCTCAGATGGTTCCTTGATCTTCCTCTTTAATTAATTACATCTTTCAATCCTATTTAAAATCAAAGTTTGTCACATTTTTCTATCAATATTGGTGATAAATTATCTTATGCTCAAATTAAAAATATCAAATAGGGGATAAATGAGATACTTAGTGAGTATGTTCTAAGATACAATACTATGCTTGCCAAAATGAAAAATTAAATGGTTGATAGTGAGATTCAAAATATTTGTAGTCAAAGTTTTTACACCCCTATTTAAGAGTCTATCATGCTTGATAAGTTTAAATACTTTCATTAATTATTCCATATAGTTAAAGAGCGTGAGGTAAATTTCATTACATAAATTAAACTCAAGTATAGCTCCATTGCTTCTTCTACCTCAATAATAAAATTTCAAGGCAATCCTAATTATAATATTAAATTTAATGATATCCATAATGAGATTAAATTTATATTAAATGCTATATCACAACCACCACCTAAGCTTCAACTACAAGCTTTACAAAGGAGGAAATTCTCAAGGCTACCTTCACCTACTCATGTTATACTACAAAATATTATTGAATGTCATGTTTTTGATAATATAAGGTGGCTAAACCAAGGGCCAAACCCTTAAAAATAGCATAGAAACCACAAAAGCAATCAACACAAAATATGCCTTACGATAGGAACGTCACATTCTGTGATCCAATAGCCACAGCAAAACCATAACTATAAATTAATATAGGAATAAAAGAGGGGCAGAGTATCTAAAAAAATCATGAACTAAGGAGACAAGATCTCTCCTTAAACATAGATTTAATGAGGTCATCTAATTTCTCAATGTTCTTTGCATTGTCAGCAGAAGCAGTAGCACCCAAGTCCTGCAGCACGAACATGTTCAGGAGAATAGAATTCTGGAGCACAGTAGAAAAGTTCTATTCTAGTTTTTGAATGTAACCCTTCAGGACTATAATTTTAGCTCCCAATCTAGCCTTATTTTTGGTTTCCTCATCAGCTTCTTCCATAAACATCTTTCCCACTTTGTCAGCATTTTTTGCAAAGTCAGCAACATCCTTAGTGGTAGCTTCTAATTATTTTGTCTCCTACTTACCTTCAGTATCCTCAGATATTTCTTGAACATCCAAGTCCTTGGTCTCATCATCTTGTGTGGCTTCATTTGAGGTGCTCTCAGAGCAGTCAATAAGCCTAGCCTTGGGAGCAAGTTTGCCATTAATTCACCCTAATCGCTTAACTCATGAGGATAGACCCTCCTTAATAGCCTTAGTGGACAAATAGGACTTACTACCTTGACCCCTAGGGGTCCTACAAGGATTTTTAGGGGTCCCCACAGTAATCCCTATAGTGCTCACTTCACCAACATATGTCTTCCTCTTCTTGCACTTCATACTCACAAAAGAGCCTGGAGTGTCTATGGGAGTCTCCTCAGGAGTAGAAAAGGAAACTTCTTTATTTTTAGTAGAGATAAGGGAAGGACAGGGCTCTTTGATAGCATCAATAACAATAGGGTTAGAATAAATTTCCCCACTATCAATTTGAATGGCCTTGGATGGCTCAAGGGCATGGTGGAAATTATACAAATAGAAAATGAGGCCCTGGTGAAGGGGGATAGGATTCATATCAAGTTTTTTATCCAATTTAGCTCTCACCCTAAGGATAGAATGCTCGAGGGAAGAAAGCAGATAAAAAGGAAAGCTAATGAGAGCAGTTTGCCTAAGATGATTTATAAGGGGAAGATGATAATTGTAAAACCTGGTGAAACATCCCTCTAAAGTGAAATACTTCATGAAAATAAAACACACGCTGTCCCAAGGCTCGGGTAACTTGGCTCAATCAAATCCCCCTGGTAAGGTGCTAGTTCTTCGCTTTCTCCAATAAAAAGCTTCTAGCTAGAAAGGTCCACAATTTTTATTTTTTGTTATAGCTTCATCCCTTGTGTAGACATGCCAGTAGCCATAGCTATCACATTTTTTGAAATCTCAAAGCTAATTCCTCTAATAAAAACTCACCAGTTTAGTCAAGACCTAGTGAATTGTTCAGATAGGTTTTCATCAAACCCATTGAGCCTCTCCAGATAGGGGCTAATCCCACCGTCTTTGTAGTAGTGCTAGACCACCAGGTTGTCTTTGAACTTGTAGCAAGAAACTAGTTTCATTCAAATTATGTCACCACCCATGTTGGACTTACAGAACAGACTAGGAGAATCCCAAATTTTTACTGTCATATTTGTAGTAAATTTAATCCCTTGCTCACGAATATGCATAATGATGATGAAATAGCACATAATTTAGAGCATAATGTAGAGATGACACCTACTCATCCCATGCTTAAACATAATTTCTCAATGATCTCCATAATGATGAAACATTTCACTCACCTTAACAAAGTGGTATAATAAATCAGAGATGATGATCAAAAGAGTACAATAGGCCCCAAACTCTTAGATCCACGTCGGCACCCTCCAAAAGGACTGACTAATGGAGCTATATTTCTAATATATTTGACTCATCCTTAACACATAATTTACTTTTGAATGAGATCCCTAATATTTAAAGGGATATGATCAATTTGGCACCAACATCGCCAATTTGAAAAATTTTGGTCGAGATTGGCACAGGCATCGGCTACACTATTGCCCTCCCTATAAATATGTGAAATGTCTACCCTAGTAAGCTTCTATGGAGAATTTGTATATCCCTAATGATATCTTTTAGCTTAATACCCACACTCAATACCTTTTTAACTGCATAGATAACCATTTTAGAGTCCCCATGGATACTCAAATTCCTAATACCAAGGGATATAACTAATTTTATCCCCCATAAAAGAGTAGTTGCTTTGGCATAGTTGTTGTTCTAGTAGCTTATTCCACCAGCATAGACAGTGATCATCCACCCTTTGTCATTTCTTATAATCCCTCCCCCACTGTCTTTACCATCAGACTTAGAGGCCCCATCAAAGTTAAGTTTCAACCAGTTAGGTTTCAGGGGATTCCATCTAGTATTAAGTCTCTATAATATTTTAGAATTATTATAAGTAGGAATATGATTTAGGACCTTCCATTTAGCCATAATTTGTTCTTCTTCATGAGTTAGGGGTTTCTCTACAGTGTGAATATGAGCAATAGTGACACTTTCCAATAGAGTCTTAACAAAAGTATGAAAAACCTAAGAGGCATCTCTAGCAGTATCCCTAAAAATTCTATGGTTGCACTCTTTCCATAAAATCTAGGTCAAATAGGGTAGAGTTTGTTTCCATAACTCAAGGAGCTAGGGAGGAGAAAAGGTAGGGTTTTAACTGATAATGACTTCCTTAAGGTCAGAATTACAGACCCACTGAATGCCAAAATTATTTAGGATTATGTCCCAAAGTTCCTAGGCAAAATCATAGTGTATGAAAATATGAGAAATAGTTTCCTCCTTTGAGCAGCACAAATAGCATCTGTTGACTAGGGTAAACCCTCTCTTCTGAAGGTTGTCTTGGGTTAAAATTTTGTTATGAGCAGCAGCCCACCAAAACATGTTGATTTTTGGTATAAGTTTATGGTTCCAAACTTTTTTCCATATCTCCTTATTTTGAGCGTCAAGTTTCAACAAATGATAAGTAGACTTGACAGAGAACTAGCCATTCTTATCTAGCCACCAGTACTATTCATCTTCTCATGGGAAGAGAGGGATTCTGACCCTCTGAATCAACTGTTGAACATCTAGAACTCTAGGGGAGAGATCAGGCCAATGAGCACAACACTCAAATAGATTTTTCCTACTCCTAATGCCATTATTATTAGCCATGTAATCATAGAATTTATCTCCAAAAAATTGAGTAGCAATATCAACAATTTCTTTGTAATCTCCCTGTGTGATAAGAGCCTTATCCTTTACCCAAATGTCATTCCAGAATTTAATATACCTTCCATTTCCCAATTTCCATTTAATCCATTAAATGTCATGTTATTATACTTCCTCCACCATTATAAATAGATCCATCTAGCCTCAGTATAGAAGCTATAAAATGACAATGTGAAGCTATAATTTTATAAAGTTCCATTTCCAAATCATGAATCACAAACTAATAAGAAATATTCTAAAGTACATTATGCATATAATGCTCATCCTCCTACATCATCATATGGACATCCACCTGACAACATATTGGTACAAGTACAATTAAGATAACACCATGCCCATTTATTACATTTGATTATTATAAAAAAATTATGATGATTCCAATAGACATGGATTACTGATTAGAGCATATTTTGGTGTACAACCAATCCACAGTGTCATGATAAACATTGGATCAATTGAAAATGTGTGCATAATAGCACTTCTACATTTTATTGGTTATAAGGAGAAATATATAACATACAACTAAGGTTATGAAAGCATTTTATGGTCATACACAATATGTATGCAAGGGAAATAAGACAGATCTACAACTTATCCTACTCAATAATATCTAAGCTTGGATAAGGTAATCAAGTAACAATATGCTTAGAAATACTTTGTTATATCGGAGTCATGACCAAGAATGGATTTTATAAACCTACACTAAGCGATATATTATCATGCCATGGCAAATGAGAGGTTTCCAAGGCCTCTAGTCAAATGCCATTTTGCGATAACCCTAACTAAGTCTTATGATAGTAATAATAGTAAGAAAGCTAATGTACTAAATAAACATGCAATCTAAGCTATTAAATGAATATGCAAGCTAATCTAGTGTTCAAAAAAGCTTGTGGCATAAATGGGTAAGATAATAAACATGCAAAGACAATTATTTCTAATATAACATAGAAATAATCTAAGGAGAGATGCAGTTTAATCCATTACTTATACAATATCTACTTATCAAAATATAAAGGGATATGAGTATACTTAACTTGTTGAAGTGAACTTGTAATGACTCAACCTCTCCTTTGGCCAATGGTGATTTGAAAGGGGTTATTGTGTTTTGTAAGGATCACAAGGATAGATCATATCTAAGCTACAAGAATTCTCCTATGCCTCTAAGACCTCTACAAGACAAGTGATACTTCTCCAAGGAAAATAACTAAGTAATAAAACCTTCTATTGATTGTATAACAAAATTTTCAAGTAGTAATTATGTGTAATTAAATGATCCTCTATTTATAAGTGAATTTTAATGGGTATTTATATCCAAGGATTGACCCTAAACCCTCCTAAAAATTAAATTGACAACATCAATTTGATTAATTTTATTAGGTGGGAAATAGAGCTATTACGACTTAAACTATGTTGGCTTAGATTAACAGAGTTTCATAATGTGCACTAAATTCCCAATAAGTTTGACCCAATTGACATAATAGAAAAAATAGGTAAAATGAGTTTTTGCCTGTTATGGGTTATTTTAGATGGTGAATTACTTAAGGGAGTGTAAAAGTGGGTTTATAATGCTTAGGTAATCATATAAGAGTATATTTTATTGATTTTAAGTAATGTTATAGTGAGAAATAATCCTATGAAGCACCAAAAGTCTGCCAACTCCTTTCCCAATGTACCCTTTAAGGCATGCACTCAAAAAGATTGAGATTTGATAGTTTCCTACAAGAGAGAAATCATCAATAAATGATAAAGTTTTAAAAAAATTATGTGTATACATATTTCCCACTCAAAAATAATCATGTGTCATGTAATTGTAACATGGGTTGGTGCTTCAGGAAAAGAACATAGCAACACACACAATGTTGAGATAATAAATTATAGTAAAAATCATAAATTGAATTAATAATAAGTAAATAATTCAAATAATTTAAAGTATCATATATATACTTTGAATTACCATTATCACTTAATGGTTTCCCTTTTGTATTTGTAGTCTTGATTTTGGATGGTACATTAGTTGCTTTGGATAAATCTTAGGGATACAAAACTAAAGAGCAAAAGCAAACAATCATAGGGAAATTGAGATAAATGAAATTTGCATAAATGAATAAATCACTTAGATAATTGGTAAGTTAGGGTGATAAATGCTAATTTAAAACCAAAATACCAAGGATAAAAGGAGAGTGAATTGGGTGACTGAAAAGCTAAGGCTACTAAATGAGCAAAAAAACTCAAACAAAATGTACTTTAAGTAAGAAAAGTAACAAACCAAATCAAACCCAGGACATATGAAAATGAAATAATAGATCTAACATAGATGTAAAATAGATAACAAACCAAACTTATACAAATATGGAAAAAGTAACATAACTAAAAAAACATTAATGGGTGAGAAGTAACAATCTAAACTCACTCAACAATGGAAAAAGTTGAAATAGAGAAACAGAACAAGATTATTTGTAAAAAAGATAAATAATTTTATAAATTTTTAATAGAAATCCAAGAATATTAAGGCAATGGTGTAAAGAAGTAATGCATAGTTGCTTAGAAATATAATTTTTTGTTCTTTAAGATAGATTAAACCAAAATAAAAATGTTATTAACATGTTTTTAAGAAGATGAAGAATAGGGAATATATAAGTTCATAAATTTGATTTAAAAATAAGTTTGCCTATCAAGGGGGGAAATAAATGGTTGGTGGGGGAAATGTAGGTGATACCAAGTTACAAAATACTTATTGAAATCAAGACACTCAAATTAAGTTGGTAAAACAAGAATACTTTCAACATTAAGAACTCTAGAGAAATTTCCTTAGCCACGCAAATTTGGGTTATCTAATGAAGTATAAATATCATCCCATGAATGTTATATGGATGAAAAGTAAAATAGACATACCTTCCCACAACATGTTCCACATTCCTTAGGACCCCTTACAGAGACATTGGTCTACTGTGAAGATTGGGTACTTGTGTGAGAAAGTAGATAGCACTATAGATCATTTTTAAATCCTTTATCCCAATCTATTGGCCTACTACACTCCAATGTACCTTGACTCTATATGAGGCTAGTTGTGGAGTTTGAGATTCAACTAAAATAGAAGATGTGCTTGATAATCATGTCTTTTGGTATGATTTTGACTTTTAATTTTATATATGCCCTTTTATCATTGCCTTTTATTTTAAATGAGTTTGGATTTTAACTTTTTTTGATGGATTTTTATATTCATCCTCCATATAGATTTGAAAAACCAAACATGGGTGGTAAAAATGACTAAAACTAGAAAACTTAGATTTTATAGCTAAAGAAAATAACTTAGAGATCATGGTATCTAAGAGTCATGTACTTTCGTGTTAAATAAGAATGTTATCTTTAAATCAAACTTGGTGTGTGCAAAGTGGAATGCATATAGGGGAGAAAAGGATAATGAACATGAAATGATTGAGTAACCTCAAATCACAAAAAATGTGATAATGTGAAAAGGATACAATACAAGTAATCATAAGTTTATATCATAGGATTTAATGTAAATGTATGGAAAATTTTGAAAATAGTGTCTAAATTTGTTACCAAAAAAAGAGCTAAATTGATTTTGAGAGTATGAAATCATAATCCTTAACCATTTCCTTAATTTCTAAGAATGCTTAGTTTTAAAGATAGTCTTAATAAGTTTGAATATTTTGAGGAAAACCTAGTCATATCCAAGGTCTTACATTATAACTTGTAAAATATAACCCAAATTAAGTGAAAATATGAAAATGTTTTTTGTGAGAAAGGTTTGTTCCTATCCAAGGTATTATACTACAACTCGCAAAAGATAAATCAAAAAACTTGTAAAATGAAAAATTCATGATCAAAGAGAAATATTATGACTGGATTGAAAATATATTCATGAGGATGGTCGGGTCATATCCATGGTCTTATGGTGCAACCCATGAACTGAATTAAATTAAAAAAGACAGATCAAAGTACCAATGATATGAACTAAGGCTACTGAGAATAATGTAATGTTTCATATTGGATATCTTTGCAAGAAACCTATAATAAGTGTTAGTATTTTTAGTAAATGAAAATATGTGAACAAAATATTTAAGTAAAGTATTTCTTTAAAAAATGAGTGTTAGTGGTTTCTTTGAAAATATGTCTTTTATTAGTTTATAATATGTAAGAACTAGGACCAAGGATGTCTTTGACTAAGGACCCCACCATTTTTGGCCATAATTGCCTTCCTTATCATGTGTATAATATTTTTTGAGGACTATGTCACCAATATTGAAAGTTCTAACTTTGAATTTTTTATTATGTTGTTTATAAATGTGAGCTTTGTATTGGTGGTTATGTTATAAAGTAGCCATATGTCATTCATATACTAAATATAAAACATGGAGATGGGCCTCACGGAAATTCTCATCAGGAATTATACCATAAAGTTAAATATGTAAAGATGGTATCTCAAATTCTAAAGGTAAGACTAATTAAGCCCCATATACTAATGAAAATGGCATTACCCTAGTAGTAGTGTGTATGCTAGTGTGATAATCCCAAAGTGTAGGATAAAGATGGAGATGCAAATCATTATGTGATTCTCTAATAGTCTTTTGTAAGATTTTTTCAAAATTTTATTAGATGATTCTACTTGGCCATTGCATTGATGATGATAATGTGTTGAGAATTTATTTGAAATTTTGAAATTTTTACATAGTTATTTCATATCTTTGATTCTAAAGTTGTCATCATTGTCATAAATGATGGTATGAGGAAATATAAAATGATAGATGATTTTAATGAGAATAAATTTGGAAATTATAATACTAGTAACATTAACAAGAGCCATGGCTTCTACCCATTTGGTAAAATATTTAGTTGCAATGGTAACTAATACATGGCCATTTTTTGATATAGGTAGTTTCTCAATGAGATTTAATCCCCACCTAGAGAATGGAAAAGGAGACTCCACTATTTGGAGTTAGGCTAGAGGAGAATGGATAAGACCATCATGAAGTTGACAAGGAAGTGGATCAGAATGGACAATGACATAATTTGTTTGATAGAACATGTAATGATGGAGATTTTAAGTTGTAAAATATATAGGGAGACAATCACATTTTAATTTTTTATAACATTTTTCATAATCAATTAAGCCTCAACTGATTTAATAAATGGCATATTTTCTACCAGTATCATCTTATTGGGAAAGCATTGCCCCAATTGATATGGAGGTAGAAGACGCATATAGAATTAATGGATAATAATTTGAAGGTGGATGAAGAGTGGTCAGAATGAAGCAAATATTCCTTCATGTTGTCAAATGATTTTTGGCATGAATCCATCCATTCTAGAGCATTATCTTTTTAAGAAGGGAATTAATGGAGTAAATACAGTAAGACATTTCTAGAACAAAATGATGAATTGCCCCAAGTTTTTTGAGGTATGTTTATGTGTCAGTAATGGAATGAGGAATAAGCATGTTAATGATATCTTTTATTTTAAATGAATCAACATCAATTCCCCATAGGGAAATTATAAATCTTAAAATTTTACCATATGTAATCCTGCATCCAAAATTACATGGAGGGAGAGAGTTAGTAGTATCATTAATCAAAGGAATGGTGTGATCACATGGAAAAAAAGGAGGAGGAATATATTCCTCTATATAATAAGGTAGTCAAATGGTATTGTAAGTGTTTTATAATTCATTAGGTTCTTCATCATTTGAATCAATGAGAGTAACATGTAAATTAGGATGCATGTTAATGAATTTAGGGAGAGGTGGACTATGGATATGGGGAATTGTTAGAATGAGATACTAAGATTTAGGATTTGGTAATTAGATACTCCATGGATTAGGATTAGATTCATGTTTGTAGTGTTTTATATTATATATGAATTTTATACATTGACTAACTAAAGAGGTAATAACACAAATATGATGTGTTTATGGGTGACCAAAGAGAATGTTGTAAGATAAGGGAAGATAAATAACCTTGATCTTAGTGTGAATTTTCATGGGTCTAATAGTAAGTGGGATCCAAATGCAACCAAGTGGTTTTTGATTAGTTTTATCAAATCCTCTACACATGAGACATGTTTGTTTGAGATTTTATTAGGTGTATCTAATTTGTTTAATTAACCATAGAGAGGTGAGATTTATTCATGATCCTTCATATATTAATAACTTTTAAATAAGGGTATTATTGATCACAATTTTAATAAAGAGGGGTGGATCATCTGCTCGAAAATGAATTTCATCATTAATCATATCATCTTCAATAAATTCTATGGATGGTTTGGAGGATGTGTAAATTGTTTCAATTATATTTAATTTTGTAAGTGAGGGATCATTAGAAGGGATTTATGAATCAAGAGATTGTGGTTCTTATATATTTTATAATTTTTTCATAAGGAATTTATGATTATATGGATAAGTGTGAACTAATTATATAAGGGGATTTTTTTAAGGCATTGAATTAAATTCTTCCAAAAAAATATAATGTGATTTAGAGGATGAAGAACCAACATGAGGTTTTTGAGGTATGACATTTTTTATAAGAATAGGAGAATTAAGTTAGGGTTCTATTTGTGTAAGTATTTCCTTAATTGATTTGTAATATGTGGGTGTAGTGGTTATAGTATCTTTAAGTAGTTATTCATTAGTAGAAGGTTTATTAGGTTTAGTGATAAGTTCTTTGTGAGTAGGTTTTTGTCTATAGTTAACTTTTTTAGTGTTCACATATTGAGAGTTGGTATAATATTGGTCATAGTTAACATCAATTGCACAAATATTATCATTTCAATGTTTTGCATTAGAGGTAGAAGAGGACTTTTGAGGTTTGAAAGATATGGTTTTAGTAACCTATATATTTTGAGAGGATTTAATATAATCATGATGATGTAATTTGATCATAGCATCATGGTTGAATGTATCCCCTAACATGAAGGAAAAAACAAATTTGATAAGCCTACAACATGTTTCATGAGAATGATCAACTCAGCATGAAACTGAGAAAATTTATTAGGATCATATCATGAAGGAGTGGCACTATTATAGGTGAAGGGTTTAGATGGAGATAATAAATGCTTCATTCATGGTACCATTAATGGTGGGTCAAAAGAAAGTTGATTATCAATTTTGATTACTCCTAATTTTATTTGAGAATTAATACTTGTAATTGCATTGGTTAAAGTTTGGAAATATTCCTTGGTTGAGCAATGGGTTGGCTCACATTGTGTCATAAGGAAATCCTATCTTTAGTTTGCTCAAATGGTTCATTTAAAGTTTATGGAGAATAATTTTGAATTTTATACTTAAGGGAAGGTGTTAAAGTAGTGATAAATAGTTTGAAAATATTATCATCGATCATGTTATGATCTGCTTTATGAGCTAATGATTTCCATCATTTGATAAAAGCATGAGTTGATTATAAGGGTGATTTCTTAGCATTGATAAAATGACAAAGACAATTTTATCAAAGATCATTTTGTTCAAATTCTTAGACTAAGGCATTAACCAAATCTTCTAATTTTGAGATGAAATGTTGAGTTAATTGATTATACCATTCTAAAACATCTCCTATGAATGTTTTGACTATAATTTTGGTAGTATCAAATGTATTTATTTGGACCCATTCCTTGTAGAGATTACCAAATAACCTGAGAAAAGATACAAGGTTTGTAGTTCCATCATATTTAATAGTTGGATATATGTTTCAAATATCAATGGATATAATGAAAGGATCTAAAGGCTCATTTTAGATATTTTGAAACATCTTATTATGCATAAGGGGTTACAGAATGATATTCATGTTTGCATCTCTAAGAGGAAGAGGGATTATTTTTTTGAGGTAATATAAGAAGAGGTTGATTAGTCATTTTTAATAGATAATGTTTCATTTGCATCATTTGAGATGTTTTTTTTGTTTGCATAACATTCATTTTTTTGGCCTATTTGTTCAAGAATTTGAGTAGTATCAATTACTTTATTTTGGTTACTAGTGTTAGGAGGTGGAATGTTATTATTGGGAGGAGGAATATTAGTATTAGTATGAGGAATATTCCCATTGTTAGGAGTAGGGATGTTACCTATATGAGTATTCCCTATGGAATTATTCTTTATTCTAGTATCTATTGCTACAATGGTGTATTAAATAAGTCTGGATAGGGTGGTATCCTTAGAATTTTGAAATGGATCAGAGCTATCTAAATCATCACTTTGGGTAATTTGAAGCATGTTATAATCAATAGTTTTATATGGAGGAAGGGAAAAGGTGCACCATGAGGGAGTAACCTCTTGGGTGGATAAGGTGGGTAAGAAAGAGCAACTCATGTATCTTTTAAATGGGTTAAGGTTATCAACAAATATTTTTTTAGGTGATTTCATGATGCTAAATAAAGTAAAAAGGAAATGTAGGAATGTGCAGGTTGCTCTTTGGAAAATTTTAATAAGAATAAAACTAAGTCAGCTAGATATTGAATGGGATTGGTCAAAGAATTTTTAAGATTGAAAAGGAATTGAGTTGTCCAACATTTACATATTCAAGTATTTTGATGCAATTTTAATAGGGGAGAAACCAAATTGAAGGTAAACTATGTCAACCAACAATTACAAGGTCAAGTAGGTCGACGTTGTGAATTACCAGACTAGAAAAGATCAAATAGTCTAAAAAACTAAGTCAACAAATAGGTATGACTTCAAATATGTTGACATAGTTATATAGTTAGGATAATATAAAAATTATATAATATTGGGTTGAGTTGGTTGATGACATTAAATAGGTATAAAAAAGAACATTCTAAAATAGATTAGGTCATGATGGATAATGAATTTATGATGGGAAGAAAAATAGAACAGTTTAAAATAGAATATCTTGAAATGGTAGGTGAAATTATGTGATCTAGAAAATTTTTAAAATGGTCTAAATCTAGATAATTTAGTTCTAGTTACAGAAAATAAAGCTAAGCACACATGTAACTAGGTCAAGTTGGTTGATATATTTTACACACATAACACAAATCTTGTATAAATGATGGATAATACAAGTATGCAATAAAACATAGAGTGTAAAATAGAAAGAAATAAAAATGTAATTTATAATATAATTAATTTTTCAAAAAAAAATCAGGAAGTTATACTAAAGGTTTTGATTGAAAGTGTGATGCAAGAGCATCCTATATGGATGACAAGTCTTTGTGTTGTCTGAATGAATTTTTATTTGATCAAGTGAATAGGGGTCAATAATCATGTTTATAATGTTTTATAGGTGTTAAGATTCATATAAAATACCTTGGAATTTTTACCACATGTCTAGGAATTCTAGAGTAGGTTAGGTTTTCAAAATGGCACTTTCCCACCAATTTTCACAATTCAAATTTTTGTATTTATTAAGCATAATTATGAGTTTTGTGAACATTACAAGGGTCGTTAATGTGTCAATTATTATTTTAAAATAATATATACACCATGGGTCTATACCATGGGCCATAGGTCACAAAATTGTGGACAATCAATCTTGATGTTTGTGCCAAGTGATCAGTGGAAGGTCAAGAAGTAGTTAGAATAGTTATAATGGATATAAAACATGTAAGTTTTGATTTTATAGTTATTTTTCAGGATTTATTATAGTATGAGAGGGTTAAAGACCCAATAAACAATGAAAATATATTCTCAAGTTTTGAAAAGAAGATTTGCAACTCTATTTTCTATATTTACAAATGGAGACTGACTATGTTTTGAAAGTTCCATGAAGGTAAATCCATTAATGAATAATTTTTTATACTCAAAATAATATTTGTGAGTATTTAACATGATCATTTAATGTGTTTTTTCAATTCATGTGTTTGCTTTCCATTCCACTTTACAAACTAGACTATATATCCCTATTGAGATTATGCTTGCACAATCGGTCAACTCACAAAATGTTGTAAGGAAGTATAAAATAGGCATCAAAGGTGTTTTAAATAATTTAAAAAGTTTTTTTAAGGATTATTATAACTTATAATCCTTTATAGAGTTTATAAACCCATTTTTGAGATCTAAACCCTCAAGATGGCACTTACAGACAGTATAGACTGTGACTATGTAGAAACAAGAACTTAGTAAATATGTTGAACAAAGGAGTTGTGGCATGGAACCAATACTTGAAATGTGTATGTAGTTGTAAATAGGCTTGAATAACCTTCACATATCCTTGAAAAAATTACTAATTCATAAAAACTCCAAATTTAATGCTCTCAGGTGTTTGCAGACCCTGTTAACCTTGAACTAGGATTTTTGAGGAAAAATGCATGTGTAAGACATTTTCACTAGTGAAATTTCATAAAACTTGGTGATTTTATATGTATTCATGTGTGTTAATATATTTTGAGTTTTTTTGGTTGATTTTGTATGTTTAAATATAGTTATAGGGCACTATGAGTAAATAGGGTTAGTGAAGGCCTAATTAGGCCTAACAATGACCTAAAAGAGGCTAAAAAGGTGAATTTCAGTTGGATTTGAGTTTTTAAAATTCATATAGAGGTGGAGAAGGATAGAGGGCAATATAAAATATCCAAAAAAATTCAAATCTAATATGTACAAAATTGTACTAGTATAAAAGGCCTTAAAAAGGCTACAAGAGACTCTACTAAGATAGGTGAATTAGCATATGGTAAGAGAGATGTGTTGGAAGGATATATAATTTGGTTCAATGATAAAATAAGACTATAATTATCATGATAAATATCATAAATTTTTTTAACAAGCCAAATAATCTTTATATCAGTGAACAAGTAAATGCCACTATGAACCTTTGTTAAAGAATTATATGCAAACAAGGTAAGAGTGAGATTGTTTGAGTTTTCATTTGCATCATTTGGCATTAGATACTAAGATATATTGGTAATTAAATAATGACACATGGAAATTAAAGGATGAGGATAAATATTTGTAGACACCAAAATTCCACATGTGTATTCATAAGTGTCATGGCCCCTTTTTCCTTACCTAGGCCTATCTTCAGCTATTTAGTTTTATTAATGTTAGCAGGGCCTTTTAGGCTATTTTGGTAGTTAGACTCGATTATCGATGGTTAGGATAACCATCGACATTCATCCCAACCATTGATGGTGAGGTTCAACTACCTCATCTTCCCACATGTAACCAGCATGCATGCATCACCTACCCTTTCTAAATATAGGACATCAAAATCTCCTTGTGAGGCATTGCATAGACGAGATGTATTTAGAAACCCTAGTTACACTCCCTCTTGAACCTTTGGCCCTTGCCTATAAAAAGGAGAGAGAATAAGAGTAAATCATCTACAATTATTATCAAGAGCTTAGGTACTTAGAGTTTTCTATTGTAGGTCATTCAACACTTTTAATTATTATCAGCCCCCTTTTGAGAGTTGAATTATTTCCACCTCTCAACCAAGTCTCCAAGCACCGTTACTCTATCAAAATTTGGCCAGATTCCATCCACAAATCAAAAACACCTATCACTCACCTAATCCACTCTAGGTAAGATAAGTACTTATTTATTTCCATCCACATACTTTGTTTCCCTTTCATAATCAATTTAGACCTTGCCCAACTCCTAGAATTCATTCTAGAATCCCAACAACCAGCTATTGACAAACTTTGGAATTAGACACAGTCAACTATTGATGGTCAGCCCAACTGTCAATGCTCACTTGTGGTAGGAAAAGCCAACGAGCTTATTTTACTTCCTTTACCTGACCCAATTCACTTTTCTATGTTTTCAACCTCTCACATGCCCCTATCATATTTTTTGAGACATACCTTGACCCATTAGCACTATCACTAATTATTTTATCACTAATTTGATCATTCTAACACATCTATTTATCAATCAATTCTTGTTATAAATTTTTGTATCTTCTAATCATTAATGTAAGTACTTTCTTTTTGTTTTATTAAATTCTTCTAAAATGGTGGATTGACAGCCCTTAAGTAAGCTCGTACTTCTGGGATCAAGCTACCAGTAGGAAATCCACCTAGCTACTTTTCTAACCCACAAATTTTCTTTAGTGCTTTCTTACATGTAAGTCATCCTCCCCAGCCAAAGAGGATATATCCATAATCTTCTTATCCAATGCATGCACTTTTATAAGTTATTTATACCATAACCCATATTTCTAGTTTTACTAAGAAAAATTTGAATGAAAAATTTTGGCATGCTTGGTGGGAAACATGTCTCTACTTGGGTATTCTTTTTATCCACATCTATATGTTTCTTTCTCTATCTATTCTCATAATTGAAATCTAAATTTCATTTAGGTCTAAAAAATACTTCATCCATTGATTGTCTGCTTCTTCTATCTCACTTAGCTTAATTAATGACATCAATATTAATCATAACACAGTTATGTTATACAAACAAACCAAATAATCAATCAAACATCATAACTCACTTAAGACAAGGTCTGACTGGGATTTCATCACCTAGTGGTTACCTTACCCACTCCTGAAAATCCTACTTAGAGACTATTACTAAGAGGAGAACCAACTCAGCTCTCTAGTTGAGTATAAACTCTAGATATCAATATATATTGGCTAAGCACATGACACCCTTCTCATTGCAGGATTGTGAAGTGAGGGGGTAGGCCCCAATACCAAGCCATGTATTGATTCTAATACAGATTATTTTGAGCACCAAAACTAACCTAAAACTATCCATAAACTTCTTATATAGTACCTAACTTGTAATCCAACTTCTATCACACATTATCATAAACTAAGGCATAAGCCAAAAGTGATCTTAAAACTAACTTCAAGCTTAAATGTGCTTTCTAATATGTTCCTTGATTACCTTGACTATTTTATTTATCTTTTTTTTATTTGAGTGGTGAGTCTATTCTTTTGTATTCTCTCCCACTTCTTGTATGGTTCTCACTCGTCAGTAGCAAAGACCTAACATAATAAAATTTGTCGCCTAAATCAACCTCCTTTGTCCCCTCATCTATGGATTACATCTCAGAGGTGGAAGAATCACCTCATCCATTAGGAAGCCATACTTTCCCTTGGGTATTTCCCTAAGGAGACATGGATTTTACCACTTTTTTAGACAATAATGCAGTGGCCCTTCAACACTATCTTAACACCTCTTCTTACCATATCTAAGTTTCAATTCCACCTCAAGATCCTCCTTACAGCATGTCATCCCACCTTATGGAGGGTATCCCTATTGCCGCAGTCACCACCCAACCTTTGACCACTCAAACATCTTCATCTACCAACCTCTTTGATGTTATGGTTGAGAACCAACCTATCCAACTAATCATTACCCTTACACCATCCAACCCCACTAATTAATCCTCTACCTTGGGTACAACCCAACTATCAACCCATCATGTCAAACCTAGCCAATCGGTTAAATACCTCTTTACCAAGCTTAGGGCTACATATCCCTTCTACCTCACCACCCATTAGCACAAAGATCATGACCATCCCTCTGATTACCAATCCAACTATAGCTCAACCTACCTTAGCATCCTAATAATTACCTACATCATCTTACCTTGGTTATATCCCTAACCCACAAGGGTATATACCTACTACCCAACTGCTGATAACCACCTATCCTTATATGTCATCTACCCAACCTCCCATAACTTCTTATTAGTATGGGGCCATCTCCCAATCTCTTGTCAATTATCAATATATTCCCCAACCATAATATATGCCTTATAACTCGTAAGGTGCACCACCTCAAATGGACTTAATTAAAATAATCATGGACAAAATGGTAACTCTTGAGTCATCCATTTTAGGAACCCATAACATTTTATCTTATTACCAAGTTTGTAATGAGCCCATTTAACCTTTAGTCCCTATCAGAACTTATCTAACCCAATGGTAACTTCCAAAATTCACCTAGTTTAATAGTAAGGAAGACCCCCAGTAACACTTAAGAGCATTTAAGAATTTTGATTACATGATTGCCTATAATGATGCCTTACTTTTACACATATTTCATATCTCTTTCTGGCCTGGCACTGGACTGGTATAGTGCCATTACCAAACATTCCATCTTCTCCTTTAACCAATTATATCAAACCTTCTTAGATCACTTCTCAATCAACATATCCAAAAAAATCTCTATCACTAATCTTTATTACATTCTCCAATTTGAGGATGAGTCTATAGCTGATTTTGTGGCTCGTTGGAGAAGCTTGATCAACCAATTATCATTCTCCTTACCTCAGCTTGAATTGATTGAACTTTTTTCCCATGTTTGTGCCAAGCACATCTCTTCTACATTACATGTCCAAAGCTTCAAAAATTTTGATGAAGTTTTTACCATGGCACACAAATAGGAGAATCAAACTATAGACAAGGGTAAATTAAAGTAACAAAACAAGAACTCTACCTTTAGTACCAAAAAAGCCTCCTCCTCCAAAGTAAGCAATTAAGCTAACTCTAGGGCTAAAAATAAGGGAAATTCAAATGTATTTTTCATTAAGGCCACCCCACCACCTATTATTAATCAACAAAAATTTCCTAATCCCTCTAACCAAAGCTTACAGAACCCAAATCGAAGCACCCAAAAACAACTTACTCCACTTACAGAATCTTACGCCTCAGTGTTGGAAAAGTTACTAAAATTTAATCTTGTATAGCTTCCACCCATCAAACCTCCCCATAGTTTGAATCTTCTCATCCATCACCTACTTGGTATACTAAAAATGACCTTTATACCTTTCATGGAGTGATAGAACATGATGTCACTTGATGTAATACTTTCAAAAATGTTGTTCAAAGCCTCATTGATAAAAGGGAAATCACATTAGATAACCCCAATGCCCCTCAAAATCAATCCCTAGACATCTTCAAAAATACCTTTCCCAACCATGCCCTTGTCAAATATGAGGACACATAAGTTGAATGCTACCATGATGCCCACACAGTCAACATGGTCTATGATATACCTGCACATGAAAACCAAACCATCTATTCTACCCACTCTTCCCCCACTTCACTTATAGAGGAGGAAGAGTCATCTTCCCCTCCATCATATATTCAGCTTGAGGAGGTTCATTTTTCCCTAGACACACTCATAAAAGCCTTAGAATCATCACATTCCACCCCAAAAGGCATATCTAAACAACTAAACATCCCTAATTTGCTGCCTCCACTAGCTACCCAAAAAAACACTACTCCTATGGATATTGTTCCTAAAGGAGAAGCATTCCTACTGAGACCTCCCATAGATGAGCCATTTATCTCAACCTTAATTCCCTCACCTTTGTAAGTCAACCAACCTATCAACCAACATCCCCAACTTGTAATTATATCTCTTGCATCCACTACTCGTGAAGCAAAACTAGTACACAAACATTTTTCCACATTAGTGTAAAAATTGAAATTTTCCCTAAAACTTGATATGGATCAAGCCACCTTTTGAGAACATTTAGGCATCCCTTACATCAATAAGCCCAAACCTTCTAGCACACATTTAACCAACTAATTTATCATCTTTTTACCACCTCTCAAACTAATCATAACATCTACCAACACCTCGCATTCCCCACCAACCAAGGTAATCATACCTCAAATAAGAAAACCACCACACAAACCTATTACAAACCTCAGTACCTTCCCCATATAGAGTTTGGTCTACCCATTTCTTAAAGTGGAGTCAACCCCATCTAAAACTCCACCCAAACCTTGACCCTAACCAACCAAAAGAGAAAAACCATCAAGTATCCACATGCCTAGGGTTTTTCCTTCTTCCACCCCACCATCTATCTTAGGTCCTCATCCATCAACTCTACCTAAAAATCAAATCCCTTTTAACATATGTCATCCACCACCACTTGTTACACCAACCCACTTACTATCCGATACACCAATTTTTTTCAAACTACTGATGGCCAAACTATCAAACTCAAACCCTCCAATCCCTAACATGCCCAAACCAAAACCATTACATAGAAATGTCACCTCACCCAAGCTTTCTCTTACCAAACCCACTCCCATGAAAACACCCCACTTACCAACCAAAATGATAACCCCTAGGCCTTTTCCATCTCTCACTAAATCTTATTCAACCATTTTTCAAAGGTTGTTATAATCTTCACACCTCACCTTACCTCCTATCAGACCCTTCAACCCTCTTGGTTTGAAACTAGCTTGGTATAACAACTGTCAAACCTATTCCTATCACAAGACATGTGGACATGACACTAAGAAATAAAAATCTCTCTAGACCATTATCCATTAGCTTTATAATGAGTATGATCTCTTACTGGAAGAGCTTCCCTTGACCCCTCTACTAAGGTACCCAATGGCCATCTACCAACATATACTGCATCTTCCACTCTTACCTTAGAAAGATAGAGAACCTACCCAACCTCCTATCACATCATTCCCCTCTATCCATACCATCAACATAGTCACACAATCACAAAAAAGGGATAAATGGAAAGCCAAGGTGTCTAGTCCATGAAATTACCCCCTATTCATCCTAAACTAAACTCGATCCAACCTTATACATCCTCAACTCTACCTAAAGTAACCATCTTAGGCACCTTCAAGGATAATCCTTATAAATCCATCAAGAGGGTCATTTTTAAGCAACTTCACCAAACTCCAGCTAAGATGAGCCTCTATGAGCTCATTTCCATCTCACCTCACCATCACCAAGCCATGATAGAGGTTATGCAAACCATTGAGGTCTAACCAGGAGACTCCTAACCTAGAGAGGCCTTCATCAGTGCTCTCTAACTCTCCACCCTTGTCACATTCAAGGAATCAAAGATACCTTTCATCCACCTTGAATACTTAGATCCACCTTTCTTTATCATTACCCATATCAACCAAACCCACATCAAATGAGTTATGATCAATGGGGGAGCTAGTTTCAATATCATCTCTTATCATGCCTATGACCAACTCAAGCTACTGGATCCAATGTCATGTCTAAAACTTCAACCATCCTTAGATCATTTAATGACACTATGACCACTACCCTATGCACAATTATCCTTCACATTTGTCTAGGTCCTCACACGCTCCTCAAACTTGTCTATGTGGTTGAAGGTGAATGGTAGTACAATGTTTTACTAGGGAGACATTGGATACATACCATGGCTTGTGTACCCTCTACCCTCCATCATTGTGTCAATTTTGAACATGAAGGTGAGTTGGTTACCATACAAGCTAACCCTAGCCCTTTTGTAGCATGCAACATGACTTACTGACCTAATGATGTTCTCCTACCTCCATCCAAATCACTATAAAAGCCACCACCCATAGAATCCAAAGCTATTATTTCCCCTCCTATGAAAGCATCTGCTAGGTCATCTATTTATATGGACCAAATACCCAGAACTAATCCCTTGAAATCTATCTTCCAACACCTTAGCCTTGGAGAATACTATCTCCTCACCTTACACGCCCTCCTTACTCCCCAAGAATATGGGAAACTTAACCACCACTTGAGTTACAACCCTAACATTGGATTTTTTTTCCCTTTAAGGCCTCCTAACTATCAAACTCATTTTATCTATGGGGGAATTGACAAGCCACTCAATTTTGCCACCACCCACCTTTCACCTCAACCATTTACCTCTAAATTCTCTTACTTGGACAAACCTGACTTTGCCAAACTATACCTTCACAAGTGTGCTTGGAAGGGGTTTGGTTTAGGATGGTATGAGCATGATCCACACATGTTGACTTTGATTAAGACCCTCGAGCCTCATGAGAAACATGGACTCCACTTCATTCTACCCAATAAAGTTAAGTCCAAAAAAACTACCCCTACCATTATTGAAGAAGAACCCCCTTCCTCACCAACATCCCCTCCACCTAGGAGTGATGATGAGGAAATCATACTACCTAAAAATTTGTTCATCAACATGATTAAACTTGTCCCCCTAACTTATCAATAGGAGAGGGCATCCATATCCATCCCTTTGACCCATCCTGAACTTTTGGGAGAAGACTATCCTACCATTAACATTATTTAGTGTCAACATGATGATGTTATTCTCACCTACCTTAGTACACTAGATTCCTCCATCCATAAATATTTACCTCCAAAAACCTCAACCATATTGAATGAATATACCATGGATATTGACATAAGCACTCCAAACAAACCCCACATCATCAAACTTGGCCAAACTCTCACCCCTAAGGAACTACAGGAGTACTCAACCTTATTCCATGAGCATAGCATCACATTCACTTGGTTTTATGTCAATATTCCTAGTATTAACCCAACCATTTCCACCCACAACATCATTATCAATCATGATACCAAACCTATCAGACAAAAACTTCATTGAATGCATCTTTGCATAGCCCTCCTTGTCAAAGAAAAGCTTTAATACCTCCTTTTAGTTAACTTCATTCAACCCATAAACTATCCCCAATGGGTTTCAAACATCATACCTATCACTAAATCCATAGGGGGACTATGTATCTATGTGGAGTTTCATGACCTCAACCTCGCTTGCCCAAAGGATGGCTTTCCTCTACCTAGCATTGACCAACTTGTCGATCTTACATCAGGCCATGAGATGTTGTCACTCACGGATGGATTTTTAGGTTATAATCATATCTAAATTTCCCATAAATATCAACACAAAACCACCTTAATTACCCCATGGGGGAATTTTTTTATAGGGTCATGCCCTTTGGCCTTAAGAATGTTAGTGTAACTTACCAAAAGGCCATGACATATTTTTCATGACCTTATCCATACAATCATCGAAGACTATGTGGATGACCTTATCGAGAAATATAAGCTTCGTAAAGACCATTTAGCCATCCTTAAGATTATATTTGAGTGACTTATCCATTATCACATCCATCTCACTCCCAAAAAATGCATTTTTGGGGTCTTATCAAGAAAAATTCTTAGCTTCATTATTTCCCTTATAGAAATTGAAGTTGATCTAGCCAAAATTAAAGTCATCTTCAAGATTCTACCTCTGACCAATCTTTAAAAACTCCATAGATTATAGGGGAAACTTCAATCCATTCATCATTTCATCTCCCATCTCTCTGATTGGTGTCATCCCTTCCACCACCTCTTGAAAAAGGATGTCTCTTTTAAGTGTAACTTTGATTATCAAAAGGCCTTTGATGAACTCAAAGAGTACCTATTATCCCCACCTGTCCTTACACCTCCTAAGGATGATAAATTCGTATACCTCTATATATCTACCATGGACCACTCCCTAGGGGCAATGCTTGCCCATCAGGATGAACAACACAAACAATAAGCCATTTATTACATTAGTCAAACATTGGTCGACAATGAGACTCAATATACACATATCAAAAAACTGTGTCTAGCCCTAGTCTTTGTGGCCACCAAACTTTTCCACTACCTCCTTAACCACAAGACTTTTGTCATCACCAATACCAACCCCCTAAAATATATGCACTCTAAACCATACCAAAACCAATGTATGGCTAAGTGGCTCATGATTTTAGCTAAATTTGACCTTGAGTTTCTCTAACAAAAATTGATCAAGGGGTGGGTTATCACTGACCAATTGGTTAAGGTACCCCTAACGAACAACCAACCTCTCCCCTTGCATTTCTAGATGAGTCCATCATAAACTTATCTCAATCAAATTTCACCAATTAGGTAACCATGTTTTTTTATGGTTCTAAATGTCAGTTTGGTGTGGGAGCCGGTATCATCCTTATCCCCCTTATTGGTGAACCACTTCCTTTATCCTTTAAACTTGAATTTGAATGCACTAACAACATGGCTGAATATGAAGCCCTAATAATAGGTCTCTAAATTGATTTAGCCTTAGGAGTCAGAATAATCAATATCTTTGGTGACTCTCAACTTGTGGTCAACCAAGTTACCAATATTTATCAATGTAAGAATGAGGTTTTACAATTGTACATGCAACTGGTTATATAACTCCTAGCCTCATTTGAACGTTACCATATTCAAACCACCCCATGATCTACCAACAAATTTGTTGATCCTATGGCTTTGTTTGCCTCTCAAAACCTATTAGTACCCTTGAACTCCAAACTATTAGTCATTTTCCATCACCTAACCAATCCCTCTTACACCAAGATAAACACTCCAACCATATTTAGTGTGGAGGAGATCCTGCTTGACCTTTGGTACCAATAAACCTTCTACTACCTTCACTTTAGCATAATTCTCTCTAGCCTCTCCAAGAATGCTCGTCAGGCATTTATTTAAAGCACCTCCCATTATACCATTATGGGAGGAATCCTTTACAAATGAGGCTTAGATGGCCTCCTTTTTTATTTCCTACATGGTCCAAAAGCCTCTTGTGCCATCAAAGAGACACGTGATGGTATCTATGGGGGTCACTTTAGTGGCCTCACTATGGCCAAGTGCATTCTCTACTTAGGCTATTATTGGCCTACCCTCAACTAAGACTACTATGATTATGTAAAAATGTATGTCAAGTGTCAAAAACATGATAATTTACATCATGCACCTACTAGTAGCCTTCATGTGTCCATATATTTTTGGCCTTTCTCATAATGGGGTCTAGACCTCATTGGCAAAATCAACCCCCACTCTTCACAATGACATCATTTAATTATTATCACAACTAAATATTTTACCAAATGGATAGAAGTTATTCCCCTTATCTCGATGAAAGCTGAAAAGATTGTCTAATTCATCACCCATCATATCATCTACCATTTTGGTGTTCCCCATAAGATCATCACTGATAATGGAAAATATTTCAAAAACAAACAAGTTTAAGGCCTTTATGATGTATTTGGTATTAAACTTAGATTTTCATTGCCTTATCACCCATAATAAAATGGACAAGATGAAGCCTCTAATAAAACCCTTAATAACATGCTTACCAAAATGGTCAATACCTCAGGGTAGGATTAGAACTTACACATCCCCTTCACCCTATAGGCATATTGTACTAACATCCAAACCCCCACTATTGCTACACCTTTTTCTCTCATATTTGGAGTCGAGGTCATCTTGCCTCTTAAAATCCAAATACCTTCTCTTCACATATCATTTCATGACTTCATTTTGTAAGAAGATTATCATCAAGAACATTTAACCCAACTTGAGCTACTCGAAGAGCATCATTTAGCTACCTTTTCCCATCTTCATGTTTATCGAGAATGAATCAAATGAGCCTATAACAAACACCTGAAAGTCCACAAATTCAACATTAGAGATCTTGTCCTCAAGGAAAACCAACATGTCACTAATATGGAGAAAATCAAAAGGGGAAATTTTCCTTTCAATTAGCTTAAACCCTAAATCATTACCCATAAGTATGGATCAAGGGCTTATCATTTGTCCTCTCTCAAAGGCAAACCAAAACCTAAGCCTCTCAATGTTTCATATCTGCATCCCTTTTTTTACGAGATAGGGATCACAATTATCATTTATCTAACTTAAGCTCATCCCTTGTAACCACATTCACTTCCCTCCTTTTAGGGGTAATTGACTAAAATTGGATCATGTGATTATCCGTCACAACTATGTCTTAATCTTGTACTATAAACACCATGATTTTATCCATGGCATGATTCTCATAGTACTTCCCATCTCTTTGAGATCGATCCTTATGGTCTTTGTTTCCTATACCTCATTTTCACCTTCTGACACCTTGTATTAGCTTAGTTTTGCCTTCATAAAGATAATCCATTGAGCATGTATGAATAGGTCTATGTCAATCAACCTCAAGCAATAACAACAGTAATATCAAATAGCATAAACAAACTATGGGTCATCCTTAAACTACTCCTTTGAAGGATAGATATTGGAAACTCATTCTGAAATTATAAAACATAAGTTGGATTACTCCCTTGAATGATAACCATCAAAATCATTTGAGCTGGCCATATAAATCCAGACCACTCCCTTGAAGGATGGCTGGATAAATCATTAGTCAAAGCTCACAATTTTTTGGAAGCTTCCTACTCTGATCATCTTCCCCAACCCCAAGCAAATTAAAATGTAATTAAAAAGGCAATAAATTTGTTTTGAAGCCACAATCGGATCTCTTACATAGTAATAAAATTTGTAAAACTGCAAGTGGCTCTCCTTAATAGACTTCCCACATTGATTAGTCTACACTTTATATATGGATATAAACTTGTTTATACCCACTCTTTGGAAACCTATAGAAAAGGCATACTAATCTCACTAACAGTTTTAGTTTCACCCATTCTCCCTCCATATATCATATGCATAGGGATTATGAGCTCACTTGACATAATGTTATCAAGATCCATTTCTATCAACCTAGGCATGCAAATGTGAAACATTTGAGAGGCTTAGGTTCACTAATCCAATCTGATTTTGGGTTTCATGTCAGTCTTTACCAAAGAAAAAGTGGTGTGTTCTTTTTCATATCTTTTATTAGTCTATGTAAGCCTATAAACATAAACAATAAATAATATACCAAAAGCATAAACATTATGAACTATGTCAACAAACAACATCATCTACCCACCATAGGCACAATGTAAACATATAGTTTCTAGCCATAAACATTCACCTATCCATCACATTAACCATTCTTAAGATGTTATTAAACCATAAATTGAGAATCAAATCATCATAGCATATACCATTCACCATTCAACACACATAGCCATAAATATTAGCCATAACATGTATCCATCCATAACATGTCCTATCTAACAATGTGTAGAATTAAAACATCATAATTCACCTTTATACATATCACGTGCCTAATATATTAAGTCAAATAACCATAAATCATGAATATCCATAACCATAAATCACAAACATGAGCATCACATAAAACATTGAATGGCATATATCATATACATCGAATAGTCAAAGATAATACATGTGATAATGTTAGCTCTCTCTTAAAATATACATCTCGTTACATCAATGTGCAAGCTAAAATCTAAAATCATATACACAAAATTAATAGCATATGTCAATCAAGCCCTTGGAACACTCAGACCACCTGCACCACTACCACTAGCCCCATATATACCTATACCTAATGGTGGTCCCCTTGGGACCCCTATCTAACCAACTATAGCAACCCACTACCCAAGGGTAGATAGTGTAGCCCCATCCCCTAAACTAGCTATAAACTCTACAAATCTCATGGCATGGAGAAACTAATATAGCACCATCACCTCATAATATCTAAGTTCCTATATAGTGGCTAGATACTATGCTCATGGCAATGAATCTGGTGGCCCTCCTACTACTTTACCTACCACACCCACACCAATCTGACCCTATAATGTGCATATCTGGCCCTATAGACTAGCTACCTGCCCCTATATAATTATAACATGGGCTCATGCCTGGTCCCTCTTAGCGATCATATCCCCCACTTGTCCCTAAAGTATCACAATTTGGCCCTGTAGTGTGGCCACCTGTCCCTGTAAACTAGATATCTAAGCCTAGGTTAGTGCTAGAGCTATAATTGCTTATAGGTCACCCTAATGCTATCTTACTCCTAGATCCACATCCATGGGCTGCTAACCTCCATCATGCCCTCTAAAATCAAGTGTAGTGTACCTCTCTTTGTACCATGCCACATAGCCATTAGCAATACTATCATCATCAATCTGAGCACCCACTGGTAACTCCTCAAAATCATGTACAATATCCATCCAATGAGGCTCAAAAAGTAGAAACTCAACCTATTTTCTCTTGTATCTAGGGGTGTCAGGTGGAATCCCCTATATAATACTAAACTATCTCCAAACCTAATCAAATAGGATCATCTCTATCTCCATCTCTCTCTTTCCATATATCCACCTTCAGCTCTGGAGTCTTATAGTGTGGTATTTGAATCCTATACACTATGTCCACCTGATATATGGTTGCCATGTAAAATCCCCTAACACTAGACCCTTCAATTTATCACAAAACCACTCAATATCTTTGGCCCCACCACATACTCCTATGTACACTACCACTCTCCTCTAGCACATAAAGTCAACAACATAGTTAGTTGGTGCATGTGTATCATTTGGTACCCCCAAGGGCCTTAGTACCCAAATGTGCTCAAATGGCCAATCATGAAAAACAAGCCCCATGCTCAATCCATAGCATTGATGCACTCTAAAGCCCCATATCTCCTTGTAAATTTTCACAAATAACACCTATGTCCAACTAAACATAGTCCCTCCCAAAAGCATCTTTGATAGAACTCCAAGTAGCAAATAGGGGAATTAGCCACCAACTAAATCTGATAACACAAATCTCATTAGCACCTTCATCATCATGGTAAATAAACACCCATCTCTATGTACCCTCTTATACAATGGGCCATAGTCAAACCCACCAACATGGAACTATGTATCTATCTGATCATCACCATAAATAAGCTCCATTTAAAAATCCCTCTCCTCACTCTCTATATGATATATAGAATCACCTCTAATAGGTAATCAGGTAATCCTAGACACATCCTCCAATAGAATGGTAATCTCTCCCGTTGATAGCTAAAAGGTGTTTGTCATATGATCCCATCCTTGATGAGTGCAACAAGCACAGTGGGATCACGTGGAACATGTTGGTAATGGTGTATTATACCCAATCTAACAGCCTCTATGTGCCACCACTCATCATATGTCATCATGTCCTACACCTCATCAAATAGCCTCAAGACTCGGTCCCTCAGCTAAATCTGGTATCATGCCTACAAAGCAACCATGTGGCTAAACACACTTGGTTTTCCTAATCAAACTTAGTGCAAAACCAACACCCAACCTTTTCTAGTAACTTGACAGCCACACCTATATTCTTCTAACAAAATACTCAATGCATCTTACCTACATGACTAAATCACCCCAACCCATCAAAAATTCATACTACCTATACTAAACCTACACTAACACATTTTACCTCTTTTTTAACTATTCACAACCTCTAATAAATTTTTTTTTAAAACCTCTTTGTGAGTGTATTTTAATCTAGTCCCTCAACCATAAATGGTTGGCCAAACCATCAATGGTCCCCTAGAAGGGTTTGGTCCTTTAACTCCACCATTGATGGTCGATCGATTATCGATAATCAGGCCTTGCTTGTCGACAGTCACTAAATGTGATCACCAATGGTGAATGCTTGAACCCTCAGACCCCCCCCAAAACCCTAGCAAACACACCAACAAATAAAAATATAGACAAAACTCTTCTAAATCCCCCAACCCCAACTATCATTCAATTAACCAAGATAAGCAATATTTCAACCAATTTGACAAAAACCTAAAATCTAGGGTTTTAGTAAAAAGTTCCCTCCCACCAATAAACATTCATCTGATTATTACCCAAGTACACTAATTCTTTTCCCTTTAAACACATAGCTATTTAATTTAAAATAATACCTACCTCATTCTAGGAGTGATGCCATGGTTGAAGCCCAAGTCCCTCTATATGGTCATGCCCTCCTCCACCATCCATCTTAGTCAAAGACAACTACAAATTGCTTTCTACCTCATGATTTCAACAACCACACTCTGGTCCAAAAACACTACTATCATGGATGGAAAACTCATCAAGAATAAAATGTATAGAGTCAACAAGGGCAAAATATGAAAATGACTTTTCATTTTCACTTTTTAACCTCTCCAAATTTTTAGGGTTTCCCCTTTGACCATCAACGATCAAGGTGGTCATTGATGGTCGACCCTTTTATCTTATGACCATTGACGGTAAGGGGTCCATAATTTTTTTTATTTTTTTTAATACTCTCCCTAAGCACAAAAAAAATACCTATACTCAGCCCTTTCAAAAGGATCGACATGTGAGACCCATACCTTTCAATAAATCACTCATCTTCAGTAACTACATTTGACCACATCCACTTTGATGCTGAGAATTCACATCAAGCACTTGTGCTACACACTTAATTGTATTTTGTGCACACTCTTGATGATCTAGTCACCTATCAAACTCAACACTACCTTTCAAGCAAGAACTACATTCAGCATAAATTTATTGTGGGATATTGCATCCCTTACACTATGTGGGCAGTGTCCACTTTCCTAGTGCATGTAGATTTAACTTAGTCATACCCCAACCCACCCATTTTCCCATGTCCACCTTGATGATGAACCTATTACTCAAACTATGTGCGTGTATTGTGATGACTTTTGTCTAGTTCATTTTGACTGCATCGACCAACCTTGCCAGGTTACCTATTTATATTTTTACACCACCTAGTGCAACAACCAGATCATTTATATTTCCATGGGAGTACTTCCTACCTCAGATACCTATTGCACATTGACCCATTTTTTTTTTCATGAGAGCACTTCCTACCTTAGATACCTAACAAAACACTAAAGCCACCTTAGAGACTAATAGGGATAACTAACTGCCATGCCTACAACAGTCATGTAATACATTGATCACTTATCTTCATTGCACTGACCTTATTTTTACTAACATTGGAAATTTGTCTTTGCATGACATTATCTATCATGCCTTTTGTCATATTTTATGCACATGTTTATGCCTCACATGCTCAACTCAAGTCACCACCTCCTAACTCCACATTTACCATTTATCAAACCCATCCCCACTTCAGTTCCACCTTACCAAATCTTAGTTTGAGGGGGAATACCTATTCCCACTCTTAGGGAAACTAGAATCTTAAATTATACTCTATTTTTATTTTGTCACTCATTCACAAGAGTAGCACAATAAAAAGGGGCAAAATGTAGACATCAAAATTTTGCACACATATTCACAAGTACCATGGCCCTTTGGACCTTTTTTCCTTACCTAGGCTTATCTTCAGCAATTTAGCTTTATTAAGGTTAACAGGTCCTTTTAGGCTATTTTTGTAGTTATCCTTGACCATTGATGATTAGGTTAACCATTGATGGTTAACCCAACCATCGATGGTCAAGTTCAACTACCTGATCTTCTCACATGCAACCAGCATACAAGCATCACCTACCCTTTCTAAATATAAGACATCCAAATCTCCTTGTGAGGCATTGCATGGATGAGATATATTTAGAAACCCTAGTTACACTCCCTCTTAAACCTTTGGCCCTTGCCTATAAAAAGGAGAGACTTATAAGAACAAATCATCTATAATTATTATCAGAGCTCAAGTACTCAGAGTTTTCTTTTACAGGTCATTCAATGTTATCAAGCATTATCAACCCCCTTTTGAGAGCCAACTTACCATCTTCTCTCAACCAAGTCTCGAAGCATTATTGCTCTATTGAAATTAGGCCAAATTCCACCCACAGATCAATAATGCCTATCACTCACCTAATCCACTCTAGGTAAGACAAGTACTTGTTTATTTCCATCAATGTACTTTGTTTCCCTTTTGTAATAAATTTAGACCTTGCCCAAATCCTAGAATTCATTATAGAATCCTAACAACTAGATGTTGACAAAGTTGTAAATTAAACATAGTCAATTTTCGATGGTTAGCCCAACCATCGATGATCAAGCTAACTATCAATGGTCAGCCCAACCATCGATGAACACCTACGGTAGGAAAAGCTAGCAAGCTTATTTCACTTCCTTTGCCTGACCTAATTCACTTTTCCATGTTTCCAACCACTTAGGCCCCTATCAAATTTTTTGAGCCATACCTTGACCCATTAGCATTAGCATTGACTAATTTATCACTAATTTGATCATTCTAACACATCTCTTTATTAAGAAATTCTTGTTATAAATTGTAGTATCTTCTGATCATTGATGCAAGTACTTTCTTTTTATTTTATTAAATTTTTCTAAAATGATGGATTGATAGCCCCTAAATAAGCTCTTACTTCTAGGATCTAACTCACACTAGGCAATCCACCTAGCTACTTGTCTAACACATGAATTTGCTTTAGTGCTTTCTGACATGTAGGTCATCCTCCCTAGCCAAAGAGGAACTCTCCACAATCTTTTGATCCAATGTGCAGACTTTTATTAGGTATTTATACCACAACTTATATTTCTAGTTTTACTACCTTCTTCTGAATAATAGCAAAATTTGAGTGAAACAATATCAGCCCAAAGGAGGTTGTAAGAAATGGATGCCTTGGTAGTGGAAGTGAGGAACATGTAGGCCAGGTTATAAGCCATGGATTTGGCTCAAATAAGAGAGATGAATGGAGGTGATGTTAATGATAGCGAGGATGATATTCTTCATGAATAAGTAGTAGAGAAAGGAGATGAAGGTAGAGTTAAAGAAAGATTCATTAGATCAATTCTTAGAGTGACTTCAAAACCCAAGATGGAGGTGCCCATGTATGAGGGCAGTCTTAATGTGTAATAATTAGTTGATTGGATAACAACCATGGACAAGTACTTTTATTATAAAGAGATGAATGAGATAAAGAAGGTAAAGTTTGTAGTAACAAGGATAAAGGTTCATCCATCCTTATGGTGGGATGGCATTCAATAAGAGAGAAGAAAGGGAAAAGATAAGATAAGGTCATAAGATAGAATGGTGGCCAAGATGAAAGGCAAATTCATGCCTAAGGACTATTAGACCCACTTGTTTAGGAGGCTAAAAAAATTTAGGCAAAAAGATATGATAGTGAAAGAGTACATAGAAGAATTATGCAAGATGACCATTTGAGCAAGACATATAGAAGAGGATGCAAAGAAAGTTACTAGGTACATGAATGGCTTGAATTTTGTCATTCAGGATGATATTAGTATTTTGACACCTAAAATAGTTGAGGAGGCCTATCAAGATGCATTGAGGGTAGAAGAGAAGTTTTCAAAAAGGAAAAGTCAACTAAAAATAATTAGAGTTGGTAAAAACTATAGAGATAGAAGCCAACAAGAAAGAAGAGGGCATCCAGGTAATAGAAGTCAATGGAAAGGTCAAAACAAAGAAGTGGGAATCAATTTAGAGGGTTCAAGTTCATCAATTAGAGGTGGTTATGGGTATAGAGGTGGTAGATCATATGGTAGAGGAAGAGGCAATAATTGGTTTATAGGCAAGTGCTTTAATTGTAACAAATTTGTAGGACATATGTCATATGAGTGTCCAAAAGATGTTCAAAGTGACAGCTCTTGGAGTGAGAGTAGGAACCCAGAGGTTTAGTAAGAAGAGGAGAGTGTAGATTCCTTTCTTAACTATGTAGAAGAACCTGAAATAGGGGAAACTTGTTGATGAAGAGAGTTCTCTTGAAGACTAGCCATGAGGAGAGAGAACCACCACAAAGGAAAATATTATTCAAGACCATTGGCAAGAGCAAAGCTAAATGTTGTAAAGTCATAGTGGATAATATTAGTACATATAATTTAGTGTCTTCCTTTATGTTGTCTATTGACTTAGGTTTTATACACACCATAGTTGATGAGGTAACCTCTAACATTTCAAGATCTCAATGGAGGTAAACTCCACTCTAGGGCATGAGTTGTAGGTATGTAGTTTGTTCAACCTATCAATGGAATAGTGGAAACGCATTTTGGTTGTTGACAAGGTTTTCTGGATGGAGGTGTGATTCCTACAAAAGATGGTCTCCTAGGTTAGTTGAATGGGTGGTTGGATTTTAATCTAAAGTGGTAGATCCTTATAAAAAAACCAAAGAGAGGGAAAGGTAAGGAAAAAAATAAATACCTATGGTCTTTAAACAATACCTCTATGGATGGTTTCTAGACAAACTTGTGTTCTCTTAGAACTAATACCTATTACTAGCAGTAAGTGTACACATGCATACAAACACAACTAAGAAGTCTAGGGAACAAAAAGTATAGAAAATTTGCTAGTCTTAGACAAAGGTTTTTATGTTCAATATAGTTATTACACACCCTTAAAATGATATTATATCTTGGACAATGTGAATTATTTTAGGTAGCATTAGCACACACACAAAAAAATATACCAAGAAAACACCAGTGCATATTCCAAAAATATGGTTCAATCTCAACTTGACTATTCTAATCACTATTCACCAATCTTTAATAGCTACTTGCACATATGAGATTAGTTTTAATAATCAAAATAATCAATAATCTATCTATAGAATTAGCACACTTAAAGATGATTGAAACAAACATCCATGAAATCTAACCACTAAATATATAGAATTGGGAAGAAAATACTCAAAATATTGTGCTTGATGACTAAAAATGACTCGCTGCTATATATTCCAAAAAAAAATTCCCCCTTTGAATGAGGATGATACAATAATATTTATATATCTTAGGGAGGGGTCGCCGCATCCTCCAAGTCTGTGCATGATGATTACATGAGGTGTTTAGAACATGCAATTCTAACTGAAGTCAAAACTAAATGGGAGATAAAAATTAAAATAATTGAATTTAAAATAGCATGTAATGTATTCACATTCAAAATAATAAGTCAATTATTAGAGGAAATAAAAAATCATTACAAAACTAAGGTGCATGATGAGCTAGGGTTGTGGTGGTTGGAGTGTTGCATGAGTTTTGGTTAGAGTAGAAGTTGAAGGTGTAGTCCTACTAGTAGAAACCTATTTCTTATTCACTTTGTTGTCCTTGTAAACCTTCTTTTCCACATCATGATACTATTAAATGATGTCTAAGTTAAGTAAACAAGGTCAGTGGAGTCTCTTGATTTGCTTGAGAAGCTTTGCATGCTAATATTTAGTGATTTAGAATTTAATCCTAAAGATTTCCACTTTGGTCACCTTCTTTCTTACTTTACTTAGCTCTGCTTCAATTTACTCCACTGTTAAACCCTAAATTCTCCCTTTGAAGTTATCCATCACCTCCTAAATAATTTTATCAAAATTGATTTTACTAATTATTCTCTTCATAGAATTTTGTACCTTGGATAGGTTTAAATCCTTCAAAATTTGTAGGAGCTAGGCTTCGAGTGACTGATAATTTAAGGTTATGGCCATAGCTAATTTCAACCATTATTTGACCTTTTCATGCCTAATAAATAAAAAAATCAAGGTATTAGATGCCTCAAATGTGGTCATTAGGTCTAAGTGTTTATATAGTGAGTTGCCTGTATAGGAAACTAACATCTTAAGCTTTGTATTATCTTGGGCTAAAGAGATACACATTTGGTTGGTTAGGCTTAATTGGGGTTCCATCTCACCTTCATAAATTTTATAATAGCCAAGGATCAATAGCATTTTGAGATTGCATCCCTCACTTTAGATTCTATACTTTTAGGCACATGCATAGTATTTGATCATTCCTTCATCTATTTAATTTGTGATCGAAGCTCCTGCACTCCCTCCTTAATCTCTTGATGAGCCAATTATACTCCTTCATGAATGGTTACCATTACATCCTTGTGCACTTGAGCTAGGTCTAAGATATTTTCTTTTAAGATAGACTCTCTTGACTGCCTATTCTACTTTTTAGTGACAGAGAACACTAGTTGTCACTCCTCAAGGATAATACTAGCTCCTTGATCATCTTCAAGTTTCCACTTTTTGACCCTTTGAATGGAACTAGTAGGAGGATCAAACAAAGTAGTCACTAAAGGTAGCTTAGTTATCTTGTAATTAGGCCTCTAGGAAGCCTATTGCCTTAGTTCCATAGCCTAAAGTGGGATATTACTAGGTGTGTTAGAGGTTGTGAGGACAACTTCATGTTCTAGCTCCTTCTCCTCTCCCTATCCCTGATTCTTAGTTGCCTTTATCAAAACATCTAGTAGGGAAGGCCATATAACCTTAGACCACTCCACTCCTCCAATTTGAGGAAGTGGGTAGACTACCATAATGTGTGGCTTTACTTTATTTCCCCTATTGGTGTTGATTGTGGTAGTTGCTTCTTCTATGGAAGTGGTGGTTGGAAGTGGAAGAGAAATTTGTGTGGATTAGACATGAATTTGGGGCATGGCCAATGTAGTTTGTACCTTCCTGGATGCTTTTTTTTTTTTTGTGAAGTCTCATAGTAGTAGTACCAATAGGCACAAAAAGGGTGGTTATGGGAAAAGAAGGAATATATAAGATGGAGGGGTCAATGGAAGGAGTGGATGAGATGAAGGGGAATTCCATAGAGGACATAGGTGTATCAATAATATAAATTGAGGGCAAATAAAAAGTAGGGAAGCCTAAATTTCCTTGAAGTAGTAGCTCAGTTAGATGATCCTGAAGGCTGAGAGCCTTTACTTTCTCCAATTCATCCTCCTCATCTGAGTCCTCTATCCAATCTTGAATAGTGATTTCATCTCTTAGGTTGGGAAATGGTGCAAGCAAGCCTAGAGATACTTATGTTATTGGGATGCCTACTGGATTCCTCAATTTCTTGGCATAAACCAAGGGATCCTTTCCTCATGTAGGAGAGTCAAGAGAGGCTGGGACTACTACTTGTGTTATGGCCACCCTGATAGTTAGCTTATCTTCTTCATTAAAATTTAATCTAATGGGATCTCCTTTGGTTCCTCCTTTACCCACTCTCTATCTTAGGACATCAGGCTCTTGTTTGACTAATTTCAATTTCAATCTCAAGGGGGATCCTTGAGAGGAAGAAGCTCCTTGCTCTTAGGACTACCCACTCTAAAAACATGAATGCTTCCAATCTTTAAACAAGGATCTCCTTTGATCCAATTCCTTGGTGGTAATGTTGGGCTCTGATTGGATCATCCTCAAATTATCCTCTTGTAATCTAGTTATCCTTACTTGTTCCAATACCTCCTCATCATTCATAAAATTCAAGAAGAGAAAGTCATAAAAGTATGGCTGGTGGTAATAAGAAATGTTAATCCCATGAATGTATCTTTGAACATGCTCGTGAGGATCCCAATCTCTACACAACATTGTGGGGAAACTATATCTATTTCATTTCTTTGAAACATCACCGAGATGTTTCCTCATTGTGTATGTAATTCTATTAATGGTAGAAAGACTATCGAAGAAGAAAGTTTATTTTGCCATGCCAGATCCTCCTCTATGCTATTTCATAACTAAAAAGCTATCTCCTATTATGATAGCTTGTTGGGTACATGATTGGGGATACATATAGGATCCACCTTATTACCCCAAATTGAAATGATTATGATATCTAGATATAGGAATTAATCACCTTTCCCATTCAAGATCTTCACAATATTCTTTCTAATGCATGGAATTAGGGAGCCATAGATAGCCTTCCATACTTGAGGATATACATCCTCACAAATTTTGACAATATGTCTATGGTAGGCATAGATGTGCATGAACATGTAGTAGTCACATATTTTGTTCTTGATGTATTCAATGGCTAGGGACCATAAATGACCCAAATCCTTGTAACATGTGCCTATGATTGCATCAACTAAATATGATATCATAAATAATTTACCTATGAGGGTAGGGAATCTATCCTTGTACAACATTTTCTCTCTTATCCTAAAGCTAATTACTTCTCCTAGGGCATAAATAACATCATGAGTCAACATCATATAAAGTAAAGGCACCCAATCCAAGTTCACAAAATGAATAGAAGGCATACTATATAATCTATTCAAAAGAGTCATACCTATATGAATACCCATTCTAAATTTTTTGATTGGCAATGACCCACTCATATACTTTCCTTTCCATGCCATAGTTTAGTTGGGCAAGAACCATGATTGTAGTGCTCCCTGGAATGAGTTCTCTTTATTGAATTTCACTAGGGTATGTTGGTCGAAGTAGGTATCTAGTGTAGCAAGGGACAAATATCTTTGGAAATCATCTCTAGAGATGTATGTGACCACTATATCATTGAGAGAATGAAATGGATATGCATCTTATGATATTTTTCCTATAAAAAATAAATCTTTGAGAACGTCATTGTAAAATATGACCTATGGTTTGGCAGCAGTGAAGTGTAACCTTTGGCACTTGAGAGCCAACAATTATTTTACAAATAAATTATTCACTAGTACTATTTCATCATATATGGATAAAACATCCACTAAATCTATGTCATCCCATAGCTGTGAGTAGTTATAATATTGGTTGTCTAATATTTCTACATCAAACATAGTATCTTTGAATTTTATAGGATCCTTAATAAAGAACTCAGAGGGAGGATTAGTTCACTATGATGACCTTGATAAGGATGCCATGGATATATGTCTATGTTTTGATTTATTTAATATGATACTTGTTGTGTGTACTCATATATCAACATGATTGAGCTAGTTTTAGCTTACTTATAATCTTTTGTATGTTCCCTCAGAACAGAAACTAGGGCTCTTAGATATCACTAGGAATTGAGGATTCTTTGATCCTAAGATAGCTTGAGTGCAAATGATGGCTCAAATGGTTGTGTATCACTTATATAATATCTTGCATTAAATATCAGTTCATGCGACATAAATGTGCAACATTAATTTGGCTCCTTTTAATTCAAATTAGTCACCTTAGGTTGGTGGGGGTCTTTAATGTTAATAAGAAATGCTTTACCTTTAATGACAAAATGGCATGATTAAAATTGGAAATAATCAAATAGTCATTATGGGAAGAAGTGTTTGAGTCAATGTCATTAGATTATTTCTTTCGGTGATTTATTTAGAAAAAAACATCCAGCATAATTTTTCTAAGGAAATACTCCACCATGGTGAAGAATCCAAAATACTAATTCTGAAAGGCTAAAACACTATTTCAAAGGGTGGGTTTCATAGTTAAGGACCTTTTCAATTTCACTAAAGGGTATTTTTGATCTGAAGGGTCTACTTCATAGGGCACTTTGGTCCATGATGAAAGTCTTGAAGGGTCTACTCTAGAATCCTTGAAGGGAATCCTTCAACATTTTGAAGGGTATTTACATATGGCTAAGGGGCACTTCAAAAGTTCCAAAAGGTAGGTGCCTTTAACTTGGAGGTTGAAATTATTTCAGGGATTGTGCATCAAACCAAAAGGTCTGAAACAAAGGTTATAAAAAAAAGGGGCTCCGAAGGGTTAGTGACTAGACTGAAGGGTACTTTGTCATAGGTCCGAAGGGTAGGTGTGGGGAAAGTGAAGGATAGGTTGTTTCAACATTTATGTATTAGATAAAAGGTCTAAAATAAAAAATTTGAAGGATAAGGCAAGGTACAAAACAAAATTTCCAAAGGAAAGGGAAGGTACAGAATGAAAGTTCTAAAGAAAATGGATGGAGGGCACTTCTAAAAAGTCTGAATGGTACTTTTGTACACATGAGGGACCTTTTAAAAACCCAAAGGGTAGCTTCAAAAAAAATTGAAGGTTGGATTACAAGAGTTCTGAAAGGTAGGGTATCTTTTAGAAGAATTACTTAAAAATTCTATCAAAAGAATTCCTTCAGAGATTGTGCATCGAACAAAAATCCCAAAATAGAAGTTCTAAAGAAATAGGCAAGGGTAAGTTTGAATGTTCTAAAGTGCCAAAAGGTACTTTTTAAAAGACTCAAAGGGTAGGTTACATAAAGCAAGAAAGATGGGTCTAAGGGGTAGGCAAGTGAAAATTCTTTTGAATAAAATGTCTGAAAGATTTGGCTAAGAAGGGCAAAGAAGGGACAAAATCTGAAGGGCAAAATGCTGAAGGTACTTCACTTCTAACTAAAATCTGAAGGGTCTACTTCATAGGATGTTGGTTCATGATTAAGTCTTGAAGGGTCTAATTCAAAAATCCCCAAACCAAAATGGCTAGTCTAAATCCATAAGGATATCTAGTGCTAGTGCCACCATACCAAAAGAAAGACAAAATTTGAGAAATAAAGTGGGTCCCCATTTACTATGGAAAAAAGGGGGGTGTTGGGTGCAATAGTTTCTAAACTAGTCTTAGAAAGATGCAAGCATCCAAGTCCATACAAAGTCTCTTGGATTCAAACTAGTTACCAAGTCCTAGTGAGTGAAACAAATTATGTAGATTTATAGATAGGATGATATAAGCACATAATTTTGTGTGATGTCAATCCCATTGATGTGTGCCACATCATTCTTGGGAGACCATGGCAATATGATAGAAGAGCTTTGTATGATGGGAGATCTAACACTTATACCATTGATAAGGATGGATACAATCACACATTAAACCCATTAAAGTAGAGTCAAGCTTGGAAGGAGACACCATGTAGTATGAAGATGTTTGGAGAGGAGTACTTACCCAAAGAAGTTAGTTGTATTATGGAGGACAAAAACATGATAGTTGAAAGAAAGAACCAAGGTAAAACCCATATAGTACAAGTTGTTAAGGAAATGGAAGAATAATGTGGATTAGATAACAAGTATTTAGAGGTGTTGAATGTAAGAAACAAAGGACTATTATAGGTAGACCAAAAGGCTGAGTTGTTCTCAAATAAACATGTGGAAGGCTTATTTTCTAGTTTATTATATCAGTTGTCCTTCATACAAAATAAGGAGTATATAGACCACATTGTTGAAAAGGTGGGCATGTTGATAGAGTTGTCTATGGAAGGAGAAGTCAATGATTATATAAATAATGAACAATAGCAAGAGGAGGATAATGAGGTTACATATGTTGATAGTCTTGTAGGAGAGAAAAGGAAACAACAAGTGGTACTCCCACAAGTAGCAGAGCCAAGCATAGCTAATACAAGCATGTAAGTACAAGAGTGTGGTTTCTAAGAAGACAACAAGGAAGTCATTTTCATTGAATTGTGTGTTCTATGTGTAGGCTGGTTGTAGGATAATAAATAGGTACTGAAGATGGTCAAGTTGGGGATTAATATGCAAGAAGATAACCTCAAATGAGAAAGCAAGGTGGTGTTGATCAAAGTACAAGGAGGTATATATGTCACTCATAGACCTTCAGACTTAGAAGGATATATCATTTCATAGTTGGAGTGAACATGAGAAATGAATGCTGAGAATGAGGTCAAAACAAGTTGATAAACTTTCCTGGAAAGTTTCTTTCACACCCCAGTAGTATGATGCAAGAGCATCCTATATGGATGACAAATTTTTGTGTTGTCTAAATAAATTTTGATTTGATCAGGTGAATATGGGTAAATAATTATTTTTATAATTTTTTATAGGTGTTAATAGTCATATAACACACCTTGGAATATTTTACAAGTGTCTAGGAGTGCTAGAGTAGTTTAGGTTTTCAAATTGGCACTTCCCTTCCAATTTTCACAATTCAAAAATTTGAATTTGTTAAGCATGAATTATGAATTTTGTAAATATTTCAAAGGTCATTAAGGTGTAAATTATTAGGGAACAATAATAAAGCCACCAAGGGTCTATAGCATGGGCCATAAGTCACAAAATTATAGACAATCAATCTTGATGTTTGTGCCAATATGCAAATATGCTTGCAAGTGACCGTTGGAAGGTCAAGAAGTAGTTAGAATAGTTATAAAGGATATAAAACATGTAATTTTTTATTTTATAGTTAGTTTTAAATATTTATTTGAACATGATAGGGTTCAAGACCCAAGAGACAATGAAAGGATATTCTCAAGATTTGAAAAGGTCTACAACTCTATTTTTTGTATTTACAAATGGAGAATGACTGTGTTTGAAAGTTCCATGAAGGTAAATCCATTAATGAATTATTTAAAATGATAAATATAATATCATTGAGTATTTTCTATGATCATTAAATTGGTTTTTTCAATTCATGTGTTTTTTTCCATTCCATTTTACAAACTAGATTGTATAGCCATGTTGAGATTATGCTTGCATAATCAGTTAACTCACATAATGTTGTAAGGAAGTATAATAGAGGCATAAAATTTGTTATAAATGATTTTTTTTAAAAATTAAGGATTATTATCACTTATCATCCTTTTATAGAGTTTATAAACCCCTTTTTTAGATCTAAACCCTCTAGACAACACTTATAGACACTATAGACTATGACTATGCATACAGTGGGAATAAGAATGTAGTAAATATGTTAAATAGAAGAGTTGTGGTATAAAAAAATGATTTAAATATGTGTATGTAGTTTTAAAAAGGCTTAATTAACCTTTGAATATCGTTGAAACCATTGCTAATTCATAAAAACTCCAAATTTAATGTTATCGACTGACTGTAGACACTATTAACCTTGAACTAAGGTTTTGGAGGGAAAATGCATGTATAAGATGATTTAACTAATGGAATTTCATAAAAATTGGTAATTTTATATGTATTCATGTGTTTTAATATATTTTGATGTTTTTTGGTTGATTTTGTATAGGTACGTATAGTTATAAGGCACTGTGAGTAAACAAGGTTAGTGAAAGCCTAATTAGGCCTAACAATTACCTAAAAGAGGCTAGAAAAGTGAATTCCAAGTGGATTTGAGTTTTTAAAATTAATATATAGGTGGATAAGAATAGGTTTTAATATAAAATATCCAAAAAAATTCAAATCTAATATGTACAAAACCATACTAGCAGAAAAGGTCTTAAAAAAGGTTACAAGAGACTCTGTCAAGACAGGTGAAGTAGCATATGGTAAGAGAGATGTGTTGGAAAGATTTGTAAGTTTTTTCATTGATAAAATAGGACTATCATTATCATGATAAATTTCATAAATTTTTTTAACAAGACAAATAATCGTTGTATCAACGAACAAGCAAATGCAACTATGAACCTTTGTTAAAGAACTGTATGCATACAAGGTAAGAGTGAGATTGTTTGAGTTTTCATCTATATCAAAGTGTAGGATTCCAAAGATACTTTTTTTTCTATTAGATAGTGTCAGCCAAATTTTTTAGAGCACTAACTATGGAGTAAGTACTATTCACATAGCCCACTAAACTTGATTTCAAGATTAAGTTGGAAGTATATTCTTCGCATTAAGTATTAACTGATGCACCATATAAATAAATAAATGGTTGGATCCCTAAGGTTCAATAAAAATGGAAATCCATGAGGTACATGGAAACTAAAAATCATATTTATATATGTACTATGGATATGAGTATTTTGGCACACCCCTCATGCCACAATATTTGTAAATGATAGACAAGGACCATAAATAGATTATCAAGTATCCATTCATGATAGTAGCTAAGTAGTTTTAAAAAATTCAATACATAGTTTCTAGGTAAATCCAAACAAATAAAAATAAGAGCAAAAATTAATAATTCAAAAGCTAAGTTGTAGTTTTTGGAAATTAAATAATAGGTAGTGAATTGAAAAGTAAATGAGTTTAATTACTATCAATGTAGGTTAATTCCCTTTTCTTGAACTAGGAAGGAAAACAAATAGAATAAGGTCAACTTGGTTGACTGAGTGAAAAAATATAATAGATAAAATTCATATTAATTGACTTAGCTTATTTCGAAGACCATCCAAAAAAGACACAGTCGAACATGTTAATTTAGTTTCTAGGTAGAAAATAGATACAGAACTAGGTCGAGTCAATCAACCTAGTTGACTATATATATATATAGTTTTATAGAACTAAAAAACTAGTAAAAATAGTACTAAAATTAAAATTTTAAAAAAGTTGACAAAATAAATTTGTTTGAATATTAATAAAGTGAAATTACTAATCTAGTTATAATGAAACTAGAAAATAAGATAGAGTCGACTAAGTTGATGCAGTATTTTTCTTGAAGATGTTGAGTTGTTATTTTAAACTAGGTCATCTATGTAAAAGTTTGAATCTACAAATCCAAAAGATAAAATATTTAAATACAGTCAATTTATTCGATGAAGTATAAATAAAATTGGTAAATAACATAGAAAATAAAACTATGTCAATCAGATTGATGTAGTTATAAAATAAAAAATATAAAAAATAAAAGAATTGAGCAAGTTAATTCAATTAAATGTAAAAGGAAAAAAAAGAAACTATGTCAAATGAATCAATCTAATTTTATGAAACTAGAAATTCCATGTGCAAAGAGTTAAACTAGGTCAATAAGTTGGCCTCAGTTGGAAAACCTGTAAATAGATGGTTGAACTAGGTCGATAGGCTCAACAAAGTTGTTAAATCCTACATATAGAGTTGAACTAGGTCGATGGGGTTGACAAATCTATAAAAACCTACATAGAGTAAAACTAGATTGATAAGATTGATGAAATATGGAAACCTGTACACATAATGTTAAACTAGGTCGATAGGGTTAATCCAATTGTCTGTAAATAAAAATAAAAATCTGTAAGGGTTATATTCACATCAGGTTCACCAAAATGTATGCAAGCAAAATAAGTCATATCTATAACATATCCTACTCATTAATATCCAATCTCAAAGAAGGTAATCAACTAACTATCCACTTAGCAATACTTTTTTATATCTAGGTCATGACCTATAATGGATCTGTTAAACCTACACTAAGGGATCTCTTATAACACAATGACAATGGTAAATTCATGTTTATAAGGCCTCTAGTCAAATTCCATTTTTTGATAACCCTAGATAGGTCTTATGATTACAATAATAAAAAGCCAACTGATCTACTAAATAAACATGCAAGTTAATCCAGTAAATGGATATGCAAGGTATCTAGTGCTCATTAAAGCTTGTGACACAAATGGGGAAGATAATAAACATTCAAATATAATTATATCATATATAACATATAAATAATCTAAAAAGAGAGAAATACAACTCAATCCTTTACTTATAAAACATATACTTATCAAGATATGAAGGACTAGTAGTATACTCACCTTGATAAAGTGAACATGTCGTGCCTCAATCTCTCCATTGGCCAATGGTGCTTTACAATAGGTTGTTTTGGCTTGTAGATATCATAAGGATAGATGAGACCTAGGATTAAGAATTCTCCTATGCATCCAATACCTACATAAGACAAGTATTACTTTTTTGAGGTAAATTAATAAGTAATGAAATCACTATTCATATTATAGTATATTTACAAGAAATAATGATGCACAATTTAATGATCCTCTATTTAGAAATGAATTTGAAGGGGTATTTATATCTAAGGGTTGACCTTAAACCCTCCTAAAAATTAAACTGATAGGGTTAGTTGGGATGAATTTTTTAGGTGGTAAATAGATTCATTAGGCCTTGAAATACATAATCTTGGGCAGATGAAATTTTGTAACATGTGTTAAATTCCCAACAAGGTTGACCTAGTTGACATAGTAGAAAAAGTGGGTAAAAGGAGGTTTTTTCTTAGGTGGGGGATATTTTGTATGGTGTAAAGGACAAGTGGCTCAAGGATGACCAATGAACACGAGAGAGTCCAAGTAGCTGGTAGTTAAAAATTATGAAGCCTCTCATTTTCCATAGTTTGCTCCTCGTAATCATCATTTGATGTTGAAATGCATCATGCCAAGAAGAGACATTCCAATTACTCACAACATGGCTTCTTAGATGCCCCCCAAAAAACATAAATATGGGAGGGGATCGAGAGGATTATCTAGTGATCCTGAGTGGTGCATTTAGGGAAAATAAGGAAGTACAATGTCATAGTTCCATCCATCAATGACTTATTATTTATTCCTCTTCTCTCTCCCCCATTTTATATATAAATAGAGGCCTTGGAGCAAAACAAATCATCCCTAGATTGGCAATAGAGTTACTCTGTAGAAATCACTTTATAAAAGACTCTTTTGAATCAATACAAGGAAGCTTAAGGGAGTGTATAAGTGGGTTTTTAATGCTTAGGGAATTGGATAAGAGTATTTTGTATTGGATTTAGGTAATGGTATAGGGGTCAATAATCCTGTGAAGCACCAAAGGTCTACCAACCCCTTTCCTAGTGCACCCTTTAAGGTGTGTACTTAGAGAGATCGAGATTCAATAGGTTCTTACAAGATAGAAAGCATTAGTAAATGATAAATTCTTAAAAATATTATGTATACAAAAGACACTCTTGGACATATCTTATTGCCTCTACAATTGGGACCTCTCATATTTCCCACACCTTTATTATATTATCAAACACAAGTGTCTTTGATATGTTGTTAGGGAGACCTTGGTTGTATAAAATCATAGAGTTTCTTATCTAGTTTACACATGTCTAAAGTATATTCATGATAATTAAGTTGTTAAAGTTTTAATCATTCAATATGAATATCCTATGGAACCATGGGTACTTACCTAGTCCATAACTATTGGTTGGGATAGTTATTGAGAAAATTGGTAATGAATTAGTTTATAAAAATCTTCAAGATCATGATTTACATTCAAATAAGCATATTTAAAAAATATATTTTCCACCTATTTATGATCATGATCACATTTTAAATTCTTCAAGTAGTTATGAGCATGAAGATATTATAGTTTCTCCATCTATTCTTGAGCATAATATGATTACATGTGAGAAAAATGATTTGTCTAGAAAGATAAAGATAACTACTCCTAAGCAAAAAATGGCACATAATAAATGGTTTAACATCACAAGTGATGTAGAAGGCTCATAGGTACACGTTATTACATCATGTCTTCCCATAAATGAGGATGCATGTTTAGACAAATATATGGGAAGTGATTCAAAGTAATATTTTTCAACATATATTTCTTATTTAGATTCAGAGGGTTATTTTACATCACATGCTTCTTCATATTCAAAAACTTCTACAATTGGCACATTTTCTACACAAGAGCTTTCTCCTTCCTATCAAAGACTTGGATAAAGATGTGAGCATCCTAGTGATGAGATCATTGGTTGGACCCATAGTTGGGTTGAGGACCTTGATTAACTACCTTTCCTAGTACATACTTATACATAGCTTCTTTACTCCTTAATTTTATTTCTTATTCTTCTAGACACACTAATTATTTTTTATCCCTTGGCTCTATTTTCAGTATGGTGGAATTTTACTTTCTTTTATCCTTTCTTGCCTTGCTTTCATGTTTTTTTGAGATTTGTTTGAAGACCTTTCTCCTTCTTCCATTTCATAACTTTAATGCTTACTATGTCTTTCCAATATTTTTTTAAGTTTACATATGCAAGCTTTACTTTTCAAATATGGAAAATATATAAAAACATTCATATATTCTCCAAAATAAAAAATAATAAAATATTGGTTAAAATTTTGAAACCAGGACCTGTAGATATACTTTCATATTTTTGGATCACATCTTTATATCAGTATACAACATATTTCATTATATTTTCAATACATAATGTTTCTAACAAGGTATATGAGTGTGTAACATGATACCTTTTTATTGTAACAGAAGGTATCTATACATAAAAGAATTAGTCTTAATAGAAAAATCTTACATACAGTCAATCAGGATAACAATGTACTAGTCAGATGACAATCCATTATGTCCCTATCCTCTAGTACATTTTTCTCTCTATTCATTATCCAAATCTATTTCTAACTACAACATGGTCATAGTGACTTCTTCCATTAATTTTTCATCACAGAAAAATGAACATATTCATATATCATTTAGATTTCAATCCTAAGGCATACTTTTTCATGGTTTCAATGTTGGGATAGCCTTTTACCCAACATCATTCCTCAATTGGGGGCATCTCATTTTTTTATATAAACACTCTTATAGGTTTTATTCATCCAAAAATTATTTTCCATGTTGAGTTATAATGACAATATATGTCTATTTGTCACTCGTAATTTATATGTACCATGATAAATATGTTATTTGATAACATGAACATAAATACATATACTCAAAATATGTTACTTTTAGCTTATATATGCTTATTTTAGTTACTCATTTCCTTAAATCACATGTTTCAATTAATTTTTTTCTTGTATGTGGTCTTTAGTCTTATGTATGTTCAACTTACATCATCTTGCTTGTAAGGCATCATCATGCCTTGTGTGTATGTATCTTGGCCTTCTATGTTAGTGCGACATTAACATGTCCCTTGTATTTAGCCTTTGGGCCTTATGTGTGACATTTAAGCAATTTTTATAACTCCATGAAACATCTTACATGTCCATTGTATGTGGTATTGTGCCTTTTTGTGTGACATTTTGTGACTTTTCTTACATGTTTTTTACTTGACCCTATGGTGCCATGATGCCTATCATGCATTGTTGAGTACCTATTACATATATATATGGTTCTATGATACATATCATGAATATATTATTTATGTGATTTAATGTTTCATATATCCAAATGAAATGCTTACAATACATATACAAGACCTACAAGTTATTTGCATGTTTCATACATTATTTCATCGCTCTATTCAAAAATAATGATGCATTACAATATATAAACTTTTCATATGCTTCAATATTATTATAACACAATTAAAATGTTCACATGTTATTACTTGATTACATCTTTCATTAATTATCTTACTTTTTCTTCTGAGACAAGTGATTTACAGTAAATTTACCTCATCTCAAAATGAGGGCATCATAATGGGATTATCTACAAATTTTCACAACTAATACATTTCAGATTTGATATTTTACAATATGTAAAATCAGAATTTTCATATTTTTGGGGCATTTAGATTTCTTATGCACTCCATTATTACAACTACTCGAACACACATATACTTATGCAAATATATTTACAAGATTTTAAACAAATTTCAAAATATAAAATTAGCACTCTATATAATATAGGGGGCATGTTATGCATTTATGTCTAAGTTATTACTTCAAAAAATTTAGATTTATCTTTTCCAAAGCAATCAAAGTTTCAATAATTTATAGTTTAAATCTATGTATGTATCAATGTAATTTGTCTTTTACAAGTGGATCACATTTGAGCTTAGTGACTCTCCACATATTGGTTGCACTTTAGGTAGACATGTATTGGTTCCCGCCTCTAATTTTCATTTCAAAAAGTGAGCCACATTTGAGTTTAGTGATACTCTATATCTTGGTTGCACATTAACAAACCACTTTGTTGGTTACCACCTCTTCAAAATCACTAAAACATACTCTATTGTTGGAGCATACAATATTTCCAACTCAAGGATATTCACTAATTCTTCAAATTGATACTTGATCACTCTCGACTCACCATAAGTTTAATACTTCTCCACATGCCTCAATAAGGGGGAATGCACATATTCATGATAAAGACAAAGTGTGTAAACATAATTAGGTATTGCATTTCATTTACTCTATTAATTTTATGCATACACTTAAATTTAATCAATAAATACTTGACAATGGTTATCCTTGACATCCTTACCTTGCTTGGTCAATATGTCATTCTAATAATGTACAAACTCTAAGGAAGCCCTAAAATTATTGTACTTACTATGAATATCTCCAATACTTCTTTATTTTATCCCTATTCATACCTATTTAGCATACACTATCATTTTGGTTTAAAATTCCTCTTTTCCTTATGGACAAGAGTGCATTATCAAACAAGGATGCACTACATATTTGTTTTATAGTGTGTCTTTGTCCATAGTGATCTAATGGTCATATTTTCAAAATGTCATACTTCATAATGGATCGCACATCAAGGCTCACAACTTAAATCCTTGACTCTCTTACTAGTTATTACTGACAAAAAACATCTATCTTCTGAGTAAAGATTGTTATTACAATTTTGTTACAATAACACAATCCCTAGACAAGCTTAACATTATTTTATTTTACATTAAGGGATTTATTTTTTAGGTATTCTAATCAAATATTAATGGTTTCATTCACATTGTCTTCCCTAAATGGAGAATCACATCGACTTGAATTCCACTTAGACTATGTAGGCATCACTCAATCATCAAAGAATTTTTCAAGTATAGCTTGATCATATCCCACTTCCCCACTTCCCCCCTTTTACATTTGATATTATTTTGTGTAATTTTATAGGTTAAGGTTTTAATTTTTTATTAATTTTCACATTAAAACAAGCTCCACACAAAATTAAATAATATACAAATAGGGATGAACATGCCTGATTTTTAACATCTAGTGCATAGTCTTTCTGAACAAAACCATAATAGTAGATAATGATGCACTATGACCTTGTATGTGTTCTATGTAATTGTTCTATAATATAGTGAGTCTTTATTTTCAATTAAATCTATGTTTTTTTTTTATTATTATAGATAGTCACATATAGTCAAAGTTAGCAAGTGAATAACACAATTTGAAATAGATCAGTTTGCAAGGACATCTCTCTAACCCTAACCCTAATTTTGATTTTTAAAATTTTACTTCTGTAAATTATGTAGATTTATTAATTTATTATATTAATATTATTTAACTTACTATATCATATTATATTATTTTACATTTCTAATGAGAGTTAATTGATTATTCTAATTAATTATAGTGTAAATAATATGTATGTATAAACAAAATGAACACAATGCATGATTAAAAAAACATGAAATGAAAATTCACCAATATTAATCAAATAAATAAGATAAAAAAATGCAATAAAGTCTATATTGTTACAAAATGATTTGCATGTTCATATATACAATACAAAAATGAACTATGTATAAATAAGAAAATAAAAATAAAAAAATGTGAAGGATATATATATATATATATATACATATATATATAATTAATAATAATAAAAATTAATAAAATTCATGCTAAAAATATGAAATTCAAACACACCAGTATTAAGAAAATAAGATAAATAAAAATATATGCAATAAAGTCAACACTAATACAAAAATGATTTTCATATTCATGTACATTATGATTCATGTTTTTGTGCCCTTTGTTTTCATTACAAAAATAATATTATTTACCTAATCAATGGAAACCAAATCCTCTATAACCATATGCTTGTTCATAATCCATATCTAGTGCTACATACTTGATGGCTAGAGAAAATACTGAGGAGAATGAAGCTGACTTCACTATAAAAATTGCATGTCATGTCATGTCATGTTCCTTTATGAATTGGTTAGTAATTTTTTAACTCCCTACCAAAATTTCATTGATGTTTTGGTGACTAGGAGGTTCTCCTCAATATTATCCTCTCCAATTGTAGCCATCAATTGTGTCTTTTCCCACTTTCCATCTTCTAGATTCAAAAGAGGCTCATTCCTTAAAAAATTTAGGATGTTTTTTAAATGGAAATAAAATTTAATAAGGATAAATAACAATTATTGATCAAATATAGATGACATAAATAGTTCACAAGCTCTAATAGATGATAATTTATAGATACATGATAAAAAATAATATATCCATTAACCAATTTTCCTTTGATTTATAAAATAGTAAAACTAAAAAGTATATAGAAACAATAGATTATTAGTTAGAAAATGTTTAATCTATCAAAAAGGTCAAAGACATTTCACACAAGTAAATATCCAACACAGTTCATGATAGTTAGAACCTTGATCTCAAGTTTGTAATCCAAAATTGAAATATAAATTATTTTTTAATTGAATTTAATTTGACATGACCAGGCTTGATCATCAAGACCTAAAAAATAGCTTTAAATTTTAAGACATAATATCATAATGCAAGCATCATCCCCATCAATGTTCTTAATGCCTTACAGGCTAAAGGTACCAATGTATGTTAAAAACATCATGTCTTCACATGTGTCTGATCTTAGTTCGAAGGGGCAGATCTTAATTAGGTTGATCCATAATTATACCTATAGAAGGGGACATAATTGTTATAGCAAATCTTCAGTGAGATTCCTAAACCATACTTGCACCTTTTAAATCTGTTGCATCCAAAAACTTCCTTCTACTCACTTCAAATCTGCATACACCATTTTGATGGGAGGTGACAGGGATAGATTGGAACCCATATCTTGCAAGGATGTTTAAAATAAAGTTTGAAAAAATCTAAAATATGGGGGACATGAAGTAAAATGCAGAGGTTTCTCATGACTTCATTGCATCTTGGAATAAGCAAAAAGTGATCATTCACAACATCAAAATGAATGTTTTAGAGGAATTCATCAGTGAAGCAACTAGTATATCATGTGAAGGCATCAAAGCGTTCAAGGACCAAAAAAAAAAGAGATATTGGAATGTTTTTTAGGATAAATGACTTCATGTAGATGGATAAGAAAGGCTTTCCATGGACTAATCTCCCGTAATACTGGCCCAACATTTCTCTTCAAGTCATGCATTACATGACACTTGAAGATAAATATATGCTTATATTTTCCCACTATTTTCTAATTCTAAATCATTTTATTGTCTACAAAATTACTCGGCCTTTATTTTTTCTAAAATCTCTCAAAAGCATTGTTTTATTGTATCAAGTGAATAGATCTAATCCCATCCTCTACCAAGGTTTGATTCTCCTACTAGTCAAACATGGCCAAGACCTTCATGGTTGGGAGGTTCCCCCTATGGGATCCCACTCTGAGGAAGACTCCCACTCTGAGGAAGACTCCCCAATGGAAGATTCCATCATGGGATCCCACCAACCCTCTGATCACTTCCCACAAGATAGCATATCCAAGTCCCCTTCTGATGACCTCCCCCTTAAGTTGTTTATCCCCAAACCTAAGCCTAACTCTCTCAATGTGGGTACCCTAGTGGATACTACTTGGAAATGGAAATCTATTCTGACTGATGAAATAGAAAGGAACAAATTACTACTAGAGAACTTTAAATCCAAAGTTTAACAAGTATGGATGGCCCTTGCCAAACTCATTCAAGATTGGAACTCTTTACACAAACAAGTTGATTCCATGGTTCATGATTTTATTTAGTCTACCCAAACTGCCCTATCTCCTACCATTCAATCACCTAAAGCCTTAAGATCCCCCCCTCTAGGTTTCTCCAAGGGGGTCCCCCCAAAGTAGTCTTCTTTATAGGTTAAAAGACAAAATCATCCCCATATGATATTCCCTATTGAATTTGTTGAAGGCCCCAATAACTACACTAGAGCAAAGGTTTATAAGGTAAAATAGATTATCCCAGTGAAGATTCTTGAAGATGTTGAAGACCCACTGAAGGGTCTTTCTTCCTAAGTTTCTTTCTAGTTTCCTATTTTTCTGGTTCTCGATTTAGTCCTATATTTTTTTTTGATGTTTTGGTTTCTCAGCCTTGCTTTGACCTATTTAAACTATTTTGTACTACACTTTGGTGGTTTTAGGATCCTTATAAAACCTAGTTTTTACCTTATCAAATAAAAAATTTATTGTTAACAAACTTACACTTGAAAACATAAACTTTAAATGTTTACCTAATTATAATTAATTATATTTATTAATAATATTAATAGATGAAAAGCATAAAACCCACATCCTCAATTAGATATTTAAGGCAATGTAATATCAAAAATATCTAGAATATTACATATTTTTAAATAAAGGTCACTATCTACTATTAATTAACTAATTTTCAAAATCAATACGATATGACTGAGCTATTATTTCTAGATTATTTATGGAAAAAAACACAAGCATCATGGCCAACTAGAAAAAAGGTAAGCCCATGACTCCGTGATCTATGATTATTCAATGAACACCACATGTTTGTATAAATGTAAAGTCACTTATTATTTATCATTTTTTTTTAGTTAAAGCTATGCAAACCAAAAACTAGGAAGCAATATTGAAAATCTTATGGCATCCATTGTGAGACAATATTAATTTTGAGACTATGATAAAACTCTATGACTATGATCTAATGAAATATACAAACTATATGAAATGCATACATATTAGATCTAGGATGTAAATGATTAGAAAAACACAAGAATAATCATAGGACAATGAACACATAACATAGAGATAACATGGGAAAAACGTTGAGAGGTAAAAAAACCCACAAAGATGATATTCAATTAATTAAGAAACTATTGACCATAATACAAAGCCTTCTTCCCTCACTCCTATGTATCAAACATGTCTTCACAAAACCTTTTATAATGTATTTTTCACTTAAAAATATCAACCACATCAATTTTCTCAAATTATAAAGTGTATTTTACAATAGGGTACAACCCTATTTATATTATGGATGAAGAGAGGTGACCATTGTAACCTATGGGTCCAATCATCTAAGAATTATTTAATTTAATTGGTAAATAATAAACCACATTATTTTATTATTTATTTACATGAGTTTTTAATCTCGTGTTAATGAACAATAAATCATTATTATTTAATTATATACTAAAGTATACTAAAGGTTTAAACTAGCTCACTTAGACATACAATTTTCTAAAACTCCCCCTTAATGCTAAGTGGAGATAAATGTCATAGTCTCTTTAATACAATAATAGTATGTACACAATTTAAGGATTTAAAAACCTTCATCATGCCAAACATTACCTTTTAAAACAAAAGGAATTATAATCCATATATTACTATAAAGTAAGTCTAGGCTAGCATGAGTGCAAGACTACATATCACAATTTCTCATGAATAATCATCTAATTTATCTATAGATGGGTGAACTTACTCTAAGGTATTTTTTTCTTCATAAGGAGAAATAAGAGATCTAGATTCATCAAAATAAGAACATTGAATAGGTTCCACAAAGGGATGACCAAGAAAAAATGAAGAATAATAGCATTCATATTCTTAACGATATATCATTTATATAGATCATATACTTTTAATCCTTTAGTATTACCTCTATAACCTATGAAAATGCAAGAATATGAAGTGGGATCAAGCTTCTTTCTTTTAAATTTAGGAACAAAGATGGAAGTAGGGATACCAAATATCCTAAGATGAACCACATTGGATTTATTTTCAGACCACATTTATAACAGAGTATAAAGATGAAAAGCCTTAATAGGAACTCTATTCAGAATATACACAAAACTTAGGAACATTTATAGAATGCAACATTATTCTAGCCATTTCTATAATGATGTGGTTTTTTCTTTCAGCAATACCATTTTGTTGAGGGGAATAAGAAGTTGTTAATTTCATTTGAATACCATAATGAATACAAAAAGTATCAAACTTTTTACTAATATATTCACCAACATTATTAGATATTAATTTCTTAATAGAAAAATTAGAAGAATTTTCTACAAAATCTTTAAATTTTTTAAATTTAGATAACACTTCAGATTTATTTTTAATGAAATATGACTAGATCGTTATAATATAATAATCTATAAAAGTAACAACATAAAAAGAAATATTAAGAGATACAACTTAAATAAGTTCTACAATTTCACTATGAATGAACTCTGAAGGATGATACAAAATCACATCATGATTCTTGTGAAAGGGATTAGTATGTTTCTTACCACGTCAGCATCCCTCACAGGCTTCATGATGAGATGAAATATAAATAATACCAACAATAATATTCTAAGAAGACATATCAGTAAACTTAAAAAATTAACATGTCCTAATATTTCATACCATAATTGAGATTCATTGTTACTATGTGATGAAAGACAACATGCATAAGAAGTATAAAAATTATATAAACCATTATTTTGAACACCTTCAGTATCAAAGAACCAAATTAATTTTTGATAGACTGGTTATATTTAATCAAAGTTACAATGAATTTATCATTCGTAAGTTGAGAACAAGATAACAAATTCTTCTTCAGCTTAGGCACATAGAAAACATTATTAGTAACAATATTTAAAAATTTTGCATTTCCTTAGTTGCTTCTAAAAATGAATTATCTCCTACATAGATATTTTCATAAATATATCTAGTATCAAATAAAATATTAGATAAGCAAGTCATATGGTGTAATACACCACTATATTAAATCTATTCATTTTCATTAGAAGCAAACAAGGTAGAATATAAATCAATAATATTAGAATTATGTCCTTGATTGTGGTTCTTCTATGACCAAATTTACCATGCAGATTGCAATTCCCATTAAAATTAGGTTTATGATTCTTATTGTTGGATTTCTTGTTTTGATTTTTTTATATTTAAAATTATAGTTATATTTCTAATTTTTATTATTCTCAAAAGTAGGGTTGAGAGTGAGAAGTGCTTTAGTGGCATTATCTTTAGAATTAAAATTAGACATCACTTGCTATTCTTGAATTAGAAGAGATAACATGATATGAGGTCAAGGATATATTACTTTATTTGGTACTTTGAAATCAAAATTAAAATCAAATTATGAAAATTTTCATGAATGTTTAATTAAATAATAAAATATAACAATTGATCTTGAATAAGGTTACAGTTGTATCTATCTAACTGAGCTTTAATATTCTTAATTTTAACAACAAAGTTAATATATTTTTTATCACCTTTCATAGGTTTAGTAATAAATTGAAGGATCAAATTAATAATATTAAAGAGATAAGTGACCTCATACATATATTCAAGGAGTTTATAGGCATCACTAGGAGACTTCGGATTACCTATATGAAGTAGGAATTTATCCTTAACACTCCAAAAGATAATTGATATGGCTTCCTATGATTTCTATTGAAATGTGTTTGAAAGCTCAGGGGTCACGTGTCATCTTGATGGGTTTTTTGAATCTCGACAACAATGTTTCATAGTTTTAGGGCCATAAATTTATAATTTTTCATATATTACAATTTGATCCATTAAGTATTTGATATTTATCTAATACAAAGTTAGGTGAAAGCATAGCTTCCTTTTAAGAATGATAGTATAACACTAGAGAATGCTTAAAATTGAACCTTTTTTTAATGTGATTTTATACTCTATTTTCAAATTAAAGTAACTTTCTAATGTAAATAATAAATAATTATTCAACTAGATGCAAAATAATGTAAGAAATTATAAGAATTTTCACTAGAATAGGTGTCGCAAGTGTCCCACATAGAACAATTATATAATCATTATTATTTATAAAGTTACAAAAATTATAATAAGAGGATTTAAAATTAAAAAACGATCACATAAATTCATTTAGAAGGTGCCAAAACCTATAAAATGACTAGTCACACAGCTATGCTTGATAATAGGTTTGTCTAGGTTAATTGTCAAAAAATAATTGATAGTAGAGAAGGGTTTGCACATGAGATGTTTTCATGCAAACCAAAATGAATTTCAAATTGAATATTTTGAAAAATAAATTTTACTAAGTCAAAATTGAAAAAAAAAACTTATTTAGGGGTTTTGAACTCAGGACTGTTTAATTTGCATTTTTTTAGCAAAATTACAAACACCAACCCTTCTAGAAGCCTTTATTGAATTTTTAAATACATTAGATAATATTTAGATCCTTTTTAACTATATTTGTGTGTGTGTGTGTGTGTGTGTGTGTGTGTGTGTGTGTGTGTGTGTGTGTGTGTGTGTGTGTGTGTGTGTGTGTGTGTGTGTGTGTGTGTGTGTGTGTGTGTGTGTGTGTGTGTGCGCGCGCGCGCGCGCGCATGCGTGCGTGTGTGTGTGGATAGATACACATATTAAATTAAATGAAATGTGCATGTATATTTTTTTAATGTAAAAAATTATTTCTCTTTTTAGTAAAAAAATAATTAAACAATGTTGGGGCTTGAGGTTGCATGGAATCTAATAAATTAAAAAATTAATTTATTTTTGAAATACTTTATTAAACTATACTCTTACCTATAGCTACATATGGTATAGAAATGGTGCCCAAGTGGTCTTTGGAAATTCATAGAGCTTAGAAGAGGCCACTATAGCCTTTGTAAATTTGTTAACCACCCTAACTCTAATTGTTGAAGTTACACAAAGTTTCAAAATTCAATTTTGACTGAGAAATGAATATTTTTAATCCCTTCCATGTTAAACTTCATGTTTATGCAGCTGATAAAAAAATAAATAGAAGTTGTGTAATGCCTTTAAGGTATTAACAAGATGTTTAGGCAAAACATAATGCACCAGATCTCAACATTCAAGCACCATAAATAAGTGAAGAAGTTTTTAATGAATTTATTATTATTCTAGGGAAGGAAGGCCATACAACCTTTATTAATGGCATCCCATGCTGATTTTTGGCTTCAAAAATTAGCTCTAGATGATTGAAAGGCATCTTTAATGCTTGAAAATTGAAAAAAAACTCATTTAGGGGTTAGGGGTTTTGAACACAGGATTATTCAATTTGCAAATTTTTATAAAATTTACAAATACCAACCCTTCTAGAAACCTTTATTGAGTTTTTAAATGCATTAGATAATATTTTTTTAAAAAATTAAATAAGTTTATGTGTGTGTGTCTATGTATGCGCACGCACACGCACACACACACACACACGTACGTACATGTGTGTGTGTGTGTGTGTGTGTGTGTGTGTGTGTGTGTGTGTGTGTGTGTGTGTGTGTGTGTGTGTGTGTGTGTGTGTGTGTGTGTGTGTGTGTGTGTGTGTGTGTGTGTGTGTGTGTGTGTGTGTGTGACAAGTGTGTGTGTCACACACACACACACACACACACACACACACACACACACACACACACACACACACACACACACACACACACACACACACACACACACACACACACACACACACACACACACACACACACTGTGTGTGTGTGTGTGTGTGTGTGTGTGTGTGTGTGTGTGTGTGTGTGTGTGTGTGTGTGTGTGTAAATAGATACACATATTAAATTAAATGCAATGTGCATGTATATTTTTTTAATGTAAAAAATTATTTCTCTTTTTAGTAAAAAAATAATTAAACAATGTTGGGGCTAGAGGTTGCATGGAATCTAATAAATTAAAAAATTAATTTATTTTTTAAATGCTTTATTAAACTATACTCTTACCTATAGCTGCATGTGGTATAGAAATGGTGCCCAAGTGGTCTTTGGAAATTCATAGAGCTTAGAAGAGGCCACTATAGCCTTTGTAAATTTGTTAACCACCCTAACTTTGGCTGTTGAAGTTACACGAAGTTTCAAAATTAAATTTTGACTGAGAAATGAATATTTTTAATCCCTTCCATGTTAAACTTCATGTTTATGCAATTGATAAAGAAATAAATAGAAGCTGTGTAATGCCTTTAAGGTATTAACAAGATGTTTAGGCAAACCATAATGCACCAGATCTCAACATTCAAGCACCATAAATAAGTGAAGAAGTTTTTAGTGAATTTATCATTATTCTAGGGAAGGAGGGCCATACAACCTCTATTAATGGCATCCCATGCTGATTTTTGGCTTCAAAAATTAGCTCTGGATGATTGAAAGGCATCTTTAATGCTTGAAAATTGAAAAAAAAAACTCATTTAGGGGTTAGGGGTTTTGAACACAGGACTATTCAATTTGCAAATTTTTAGAAAATTTACAAATACCAACCCTTCTAGAAACCTTTATTGAGTTTTTAAATGCATTAGATAATATATTTTTTAAAAATTAACTAAGTTTGTGTGTGTGTGTGTGTGTGTGTGTGTGTGTGTGTGTGTGTGTGTGTGTGTGTGTGTGTGTGTGTGTGTGTGTGTGTGTGTGTGTGTGTGTGTGTGTGTGTGTGTGTGTGTGTGTACATATATATAGATACATGTTTATGTATGTGTGTGTGTGTGTGTGTGTGTAACATACATGCACATAAAATTAAATTCAACATGCATGTAATTTTTTTTAATGTAAAAAACTATTTATCTTTTTAGTAAAAAATAATTAAACAATGGTGGGGCTTGGGGTTACATGAAATCTAAAGAATTAAAATATTTATTTATTTTTTAAATATTTTATTAAACTATACTCTTACTTATAGCTACATATGGTACATATATGATGCTCAGATGGTCTTTGAAAATTCATAGAGCTCAGAAGAGGCCACGAGAGCCTTTGTAAATTTGTCAATCACCCTAACTTTGGTTGTTGAAGCTACATGAAGCTTCAAAATTGAATTTTGATTGAGAAATGAATATTTTTAGTCCCTTTTAGGATAAACTTGGTGCCTATGCAATAGAGAAAAAAATAAATAAAAGCTTCATAATGCCTTTAAAGGATTAACAAGATGTTTAAGCAAACCATAATGTACCAGATGTCAACATTCAAGCACCATAAACAAGTGAAGATTTTTTTAGTGAATTTATTATTATTCTAGGGAAGGAGGGCCATACAACCTCTATTAATGGCATCCCATGCTGATTTTTTTCCTCAAAAATTAGCTCTAGATGATTGAAAGGCATCTTCAATGCTTGAATGGGGTGTTAGATACACTCTTTGTCCTCTACAAAATTACACAACACCAAAAAATAACTAGAAATAATTTTACAAAAAATGGGATGCCTCCATGGTTGTATCAAGGTCGTACAAGGCTGAATATAGATTTACTTTGTTTTAATTTGAATATGAGGCTCCTCATAATGGATTTTTCAATCAACTACACCCACTCAGGATTTGATACCATGATGAAATGTACAAAATATATGTAATTTACACATATTAGATCTAAGATGTTAATGATTATAAAAGCATAAGAATAATCACAATTCAATGAACACATAACACAGAGATAACATGGGAAAAAACTTGAGAGGTAAAAAACCTATAAAGATGGTATTCAATTAATTAAGAAACTACTAACCCCAATACAAAGCCTTCTTCCCCCAGTCCTTCTTTGTATCAAATACATCTTCACAAAAACTTTTACTATATATTTTCCACTCAAAAATATCAACCACATCAAGTTTCCAAAATTAGAAAGTGTATTTTATAATAGGGGTAAAACTCTATTTATAATGTGGATAAAGGGATGTTATCATTGTAACCAATGGGTCCAACCATCCCAAGAATAATTTAATTTAATTGGTAAATAATAATCCATAATATTTTATTATTTATTTACATGAGGTTTTTAGCTTATGTTAATAAAAAATAAATCATTTTTATTTAATTATACTTCAATGTATGCTAAGGTTTTAAACTAGCTTACTTAGACATTAAATGTTTTAACATGATCCAATTGAATGATGCGATGTGTTGTGTTTTGATTAGAGAGAATAAAGGCAAATAAATTAAAGTGGTGGATTTACACAATATAAATCTATATCTAATAACAAAATGGAATTAGGTAAATAAATATGCTTGACAACTACATTTCCTACATTACTTGAATGGAACTCCACATGATTATGACATGTGGTTGACTTGAATGCATTGTTTGAAATTTGGTCACATGATATATCAAATCAAATCACATAAATACATTTATGAATAAATATTTTAAAAAGTCATTATCTTCTATTAATGTGCATATTTCAAAGTTGTGACATGCCATAATAATCTTTTATAAGATTGAGATTAAAAACTTGAAGCATTCAAACTTAATATGATTTATTTTGTTTTAAAATCATCAGCATTAAAAATATAATACACACAACCAATAATCATTTCAATTTCAAAAATGATCATGAGAAGCTTAACCCATCCACATGATACAATAATAAGTTTGAGACTACAATAAAATTATGTGACTATGATCTAATTGGATGATGTCGCATGTCATATTCTAATTAAAAATTATCAATCCAAATAAATTAAAGTGTGTATATTACATAATATAAATATATATTTAATAACTCAAAATATCCATGCAAAGCAATATGCTTAACAATTAATTTCCATATATTGCATAAATAGAACTCTATGTGATTGTGACACTTAGTTGAATATGATGCTTTGTTTACAATTATATCACTGAATATATCAAATAAAATCATAGAAAAATCATTTATGAGTAACCATTTGAAATTCTCACCATTTACCATTAATGCACATATTTCACAGTTTCTCTAACATGCCAAAATAGCCTTTTAAAAGATTTGGATTATAAACTTAAAACATGTAAAATTAATACATTTTTATTTTATTTTAAAAGGGTCACCATTAATAATATAATATGCATATCTAAGAAACTTCTTGACTTCAAAAATTATTAGGATAAGCTCAACAACCATATTTTGACTATCATTTTCTTTACAAAAAAAAATTAATTTTTTTCACAACACAATGTTTGCATCTTTCTCTTCTAGTCCTGAACAAGAATTGAGGGATATATGACTTATTCATCGAGTGTTATTCCATATGAAAATTACAATGCATTTTTAAAATGGATTGAATAAGTTCGTTCCATTTCAGATGAAGAGGATGTTTCTCAATATGATAGAATGGCTTTACAAAAAGTTGGCCTTCATCAAGCTTCCACTAAACACAATATTTCCATGAATGGACTTATTATATAGTATATTTATTGAATACATTTTTTCACATGATGTAATTTAATTTTTTTAATTACATTATAAGGTAGATATTATTGTCAAAATTACTTTTGAGAACTACTAGAAATTTTTGTAACTTGATTTTTTTTACAATCAAGAAGTTACTAAAAATTGGTTAAATGAAAATTATTTCATGGAGGTTCTTAATATTTGGCTCAAAACCTAGAACATTGGGTTAATAAGGGAGATATTAAGACATACACAATCAGTATTTTTAGAGGAGTTAGGACTAGCATGGCCCTTTAGAGAAAAGTAAATAGAGTCATATTTATTATTTATCTAAATAAACATTAGATCTCTCTACTTGTAATAATTATCATTGAAAGAAATAAATTATTATTTGGTAGAAATTATCTCCTTTAACATGATGCAACAGCTAAAATCAGTCAATCAAGGGCATAACTTCTACATGACATCTTATTTTTTATATGCATGTTGTTCTACTATAAATTTTAGTCATACTAATTTTCCTATATTTCCTCATTCTTCCAGTTCCCTAACCCATGCGTTATATCAAAAAATCCATGCTCATTGTTATTAATAACAAATTTAATAAATTTGTTATTTTTCTATCACCATGGATATAAATCAATAAATAAGCATCATATGCCTAGATTGTCTGATGGAATGAGAAGTTCTATCAAAGAAATTGGAGCATACATGTATTACATATTTTTAACTATGATTGAAATTGAAGGATTAATGGTTTCCCCACTTAATCTCCCTTATTAAATTCCATATAGATTGGTTGCATAAGAAATTGCATGCAAATATATTATTTTTATCATTGGAGTCTACATGTAAAAATTAAAAAAAGCATTCCCATTTCTTTTGTTATTGATAAAAATAGTGATGCAGTAGCATCAAGCTAAAAGAAGTCAATTTTGTGTTTTGGTCATTAGTGGTCAAAAGTGGGTCAAGTTTGGATGTAATGTGTGTCTAGAGACCTTTCAAGGTCCATTCATGTAATTGAGGTCATTTGGAGTCCCTAGGTGTCATAGGTTAAGTTTTGAGGGTGTTTGGAGTTTTCCCTCCAAAACTAATAATTTGAAAATAGCCTAGAAGAGTATAACTAAGGTCTAAGGTGGCTAGGTGAATGGAAGTCTTTTGTAAGGTCTAAACAATAATGTAGGGAGTATTTGAGGACTAAATAAGCATAGTTTATTAATCCAAGTTATTTGAATCTACATTGAAATTGGAAGGGAAGAGTCATTTGGGAAAGTTAGATGCATAAGAGAGAATGAGAAAGAGGTTGGAAGAAGCTTTGAGAAGTTAAAAATAGGGAGCCATGAGGAAAATTTGATCCACCTTTCAAAGAAGATGGCCAAGTCCTCTTGTGGACTATATGTTGTAATCAAGATTGACAAAGATGAATAAAATAATAATTGTTAGTGTTTTGGATTCATTATCCTTGAGGTATTTTTGTAATCCTATTTTTATATGGTTTGAATGATCTTTATGACTACAAATATATATGTTTGTATAGATGTTGCGGGATAGAAGCTGGAATGAAAGTTGATAGTCGTTTGTGAAGGGAGTTTTCTTGTATTGGAGATTATTATTAAAAGGATACGGTTTGATTATTAATCCCAAGTCTATACTTGACTCATATAACCTTTGAAATTGTCCTTGATGGTATCTTGAAATGGGAAACGAGTGGAAAATGATTTTGTTACATCTTAATTTCTTGCTAGATAAACTTGCTAGATTATTCATGGATATCTGCAATTTATAAATTTAGATTTTGTTATATTTCTAACTAAACTTGAGATTTATGTTATTATGGGATAGTATAATGTTGCTTAGTTAAGTGGTGATACATGATTGCTTAATATGAACTGATTTATATAAGCATTTACATTTTAAGCATATTAATGAATTGTTTCAATTATATATTATTGCTTACAATTATCATGTGAAATATCTAATCACTTGTGTGTTGTGAGGTGGACACAAGATAATTCTTCCCTCAAGCATACCAGAAGGAGAGCATCATTGTAGAGGATGTTGTAAAGAGAGACATCGCAAGTCGACAAAGAGCTAGTGAAACCATGCATACACCACGATAATTAGTCATGGTAAAAAATGCATTTAAAAATGATTATTTTGGTGTTTATTTAAATTGTCAATTTCTGTGTTTACTTGAGCAGGTAAACTATAGGAATAAAATCCCTTGTGTGCTTAGTCTAATGTGTCATTAATACACATAGAGTCAAATTTAAGGTAAAATTTAATATGAATTATTATTTATGATTTTAACATTAAATTTCTACAGCATAATTAAATATTAAAATTAATTTTAATATAAAATTGATATTTCATATTAAAATATTAAAAAAATAATAATTGTTTTAAAAAAAAAGATAAAAACATTGAAATTAGAAAAAAAATCTCAAAAAAATCAAAATCTAAAAAAATAAGAAAAGAATTAAAGGGCTTAAAATTAGCAAAAACAAAAAGCTAAAAGAGGAATTTAGCATCTATTTTTATATTTAAGAGAAGGATGAAAGAGAATTAACATAGTCTAGAGAAGATAGGAGAAAGGGCGTAGCATTAAGGATAGATCCAGAAGGTCGATTGGCAAATTCTTAGGTAGGTGATGTCTTTAAATTCATACTTGTATGATCTTGGTATATGCATAATAATATTTAATCTTGTATTGATAGAAATATTAAGAAACAGAAATTATATTGGGAATCATATTAAATGGGGTGTTTGTGTGGGGGTGTGTGTGTGGGGGTGTGTGTGTGTGTGTCTAACTCAATCAATGAAATACTTAAAATATATAAAAAATAATGTTACAGTTTGAGTTATAGGAACCAATAAAATCTTTTTAAGTGTTGTTTGATCTATCTAAAAACTCAATGTTATATAAACATTATATTACTCAGACTATGTATCAATTAAAGCCTGAGAAGAGAGAGAGAGAGAGAGAGAGAGAGAGAGAGAGAGAGAGAGAGAGTTTTCTAAGGTGTCTTAGATACAATGGAACTTATCCTTTTAAGGCATCAAACTATTTAAATTATTCATATAATTATTAACCAAACATAGCATTATGGTTGGCTTAGCATAAATTTTTGGCATGGGAATCAAAAACCTTTAATCTAGTCTTTTTCAAAAAAAAAAAATCTCAAATTCTTATACGGATAAGAATGATTTCCTTGGATTGAATGGTATGCATAAAAATATATCAATAAAATGGTTCCTTTTCTGAATGATTTCTCTAGTTTTTTTTTTTTTTAATCTTATATAACAAGTAGTCTCTTATTTGGATTAATATACAAATGGTCTTGATTTACCCTCGGGATGGGTGTTGGATTTAATTGCTATCAAATAGAATTTACATGTTAAAGTGTCATAATACCTAGGAGCCATGGCATCCATATAGATAAGAATTATGTTTTATAATCTCAGTTTGAGACATCAGTGGTAGAAATAGAAAAGAACCTTAGTAAAACTAAAATAGCTATTTTATATATGTACAGCCTGTGCTCTGTTATGTGTTTGGGAATTAAAGATTTTATATATATATATATATATATATATATATATATATATATATATATATATATATATATATATATATATAACCGTATTGACTGGAAAATAATGATGTCAAACATAAAACTACACAGTTTTACACACACACACACACACATATTTATGTGTGTATATGTGTGTGTGTGTGTAAAACCGTGTAGTTTTATGTTTGGCATCATTGTTTTCCAGTCAAGATTGAATATTTTCTTTTAACTGTATACTTCCCTCTTTGGACAAATAAATTTGTAGCGCCATTTATATGGCAACTCGGTAATCTATTTTGGAAGTGGGTAATTAAACACTCAGCATCGATATAATGCTTGTCCTATTGATATAAGTATTGTCACATGGGAATATTGATCTTGGATTTTAATTAGGCATATATTTTTTACATGTTTTATTATGTGGTAAAAAAAAATCATTTAATAAGGCGTCAAAGTTCAGGTTTGAAGTTATTCCCATGCTTAACAATTTTTCATCATTGTAGTTGTCATTAAAATATATAAAAAAATGACTATATGTGTGTGTGTGTGTGTGTGTGTGTGTGTGTGTGTGTGTGTGTGTGTGTGTGTGTGTGTATATATGTATATGTATATATATATATATATATATATATATATATATATATATATATATATATATATATATGTATGTATGTATGTATGTATATATATATATATATATATATACATATATATATATACATATATATATATATATATACACATATATATATATATGTATGTATGTATATATATATATATGTATGTATATATATATATATATGTATAATATATATATGTATATATATATATATGTATATATATATGTGTGTGTGTGTATATGTATGTATGTATGTATGTATAATGAAGTCAATTTTAGGGAATGCTATCCCATTAAAATAATGTAAATATTAAATTAATATAATGTTATGTTGTATTAAAATAATTATATATTCTCGTTGTTAAAAATTTGAGTCATTGGAGGCATCACCCAATTATATATTAATAGCAAAACAAAATTCTATTAATATATATATGGTTAATAGATAATGGTCAATATATGGTTAATGGGATTTAAAGGTCGTATTATATGGTAGATGGTTTTTTTTAATAGATTAATCATTATAGATTTATCATACCTGAGGCTCGAATATGCCTATATGGAACTTTAGGACCTGAGGCTCAAATATACTAATATTATCACTATTAAGGTTGAGGTTGGATATAGAATGATATTCACCTAAAATAAATTATCTAAGGTGTTAGCTAAACATTAATTGATTAATAAATTTATAATTTTTCCAAAGTACAAAACTTCTATTTAAATCTGGTGATACAAAACTTGAACATAGATAATCATATCTCCTATACAGGGATCAAGTTTTGCCAATAGAAATATTATTAAAGGAAGTTTTTAATTATTCACCCTTTGTAGCGGGACTCGGGAAGGATTCATAAACTTCATGTATGTAACGAATTAAATCAAGATTTAATTTTAAACCTTCTAAATCTTATGATAGATTTCTTCTATAACTACAATAATAGAGTTAAAATGTTGGTGGGCATAAAACTTGAAATGGTAACCATAGTAACACAAAATTGGATTCTTGTAAGCATTGAATAAGATAACCAAACTATATGTTAAAGGAGTTAAAAGGGTAAAACATAGCTACCTCATATTATGGATTTAACTTGCAAAAATTTTAGACTCTTTAAAATATAGAAAACCATCATACAGAATTTGACATTGAGTTACATGTTTGTGACTATTATCATAACTAGGAGAACTGGGGTAGATCTCTTGGTTAACATTCTTGAGATAAATGTTAATTGAAAAGTGGAGGACTTAAATAATATAGTTTATCAATCAATTGCTTGTAAACCTTCAAAATTAAACCAAGTGTTAAACTGGTACTAAAACTAGACATCTTGTGTTTTTGAGTATAACAAAGTGTTGGATGTAATCTATGTGTTTATAACTACTCCATAAGTTGATTTCTATGCCTAGTAGTTACGATTAAAACACTAAACAGGGTTTAGAAATGGCATAGCATTTGAATACTCATGTGTGGTGCACATTAATATGTGCAAGTGCCAGTATATAAGGTACTGCAATATAAAAGTGTATTGTACCTAGGTGGTACTTGTTGTAGTTATTATGTCTAAACTCATATCTACATCTAACTATTTTACTGTATACGTATAGGTTATTACTATGGATAGTGTGTGTTATTACAGTTGGTAAGACTTTTGTATGTGTCCATGAAAACTTGGGAGTTTAGCTAATGTTGTGTTGGTATGTTATTGTGTTTCATGGAATGATAACTTGCTTTGTTATATATAGTTACTTGTATAATGTTTATGTTTCTGTGTATATGAGACTACTTCATATGATTGATTGTAGAAAATTGGTAGTTAAGTCTTAGAACACTAGACTATGGTAGTATGGGATGCCATAGGATGTAGATAACTAGAAACCAATTATAATGTTTGAATTGTATAGTTAAATTGTATGTTTAACTAGGTGGTATATTTGTAATCATTATTTATATTATGGGGTAGAATATAATGAGAGATTCATGCATATATTTGATGGGCTAAAGGTATGTTGTTATTACTCTTATATATAGTGTATTGTGTGATGCATTTACTAGTAGGATGTAAGTTGATGAATCTTATGGTTGAATTGTTTTTTATCAATATACATTGCTGATGCAGAGTAAGGAGTGAGATGGACTTCACTAGCTTACTGACATTACAATGTTAGATGAAGGCAGCCCGATCAAGTGGTGTGTATGAAATTGATTGGTCTAGATCATTATTATTATTTTTTCAAACTTTGGGCCAAAGTATGTTTAGTGAAGCATTATCATTTCATGATTATTATTTACATGTATGTGTGATATCTTACAATAAATTGAGTTTTATATGATACACTGCATGTTTGGTTAGTTAGAAATCATACAACACATGGGTACTTGCTAGTCTTTCTAGATTCCCATGCCATCACTATCTACCCATCCATGAACAGAGGGCCATTCCTCGATAAGATAGTGTATGGGATAGTTGGTTCATGGTTGTTGTGGTAAAGCTCTCAAATAATGCTCTCCCTCTCCACAATAGTACTACTTATCAAGATAACACTTGAGATTGACACATATACTTGAAGTTTGGGAACTATGCTCTGGGGTAACCAAGTATCTTATTTGTAAATTGTATATATTATACTTGTTATTGTAAAATTGTCATAAAGAGTCATAATTATACATTAATGCACATTGACAATGGTTTTTGTGTATTTAGATAAGTTAAGTTTAATTTTTTATAATTACTTTCTATATTGATTTGTCTTCCTCTCATGATATTGGAGATCTATATTTTATGTTGTAATGTGATTTGATGTCATGTTTGCACATGAATACTATTATTATCTCTATTAGAATCTTAGGATGTAGTCTAATTTTACATATGTATTTGTTTTTTTAAAAAATTATGTATTTATAGTTAGATCCTAGAAGGGATGTTACAGATTAGCCCTTAAGGAAGTTGTGCAATTGTATTCATACTAAAATTCAATTTGTACAACTTGATCATGACTTGTGACACCTAAACCATAGGTCTCTCCTACTCACTTACACAACCCACTTAGACATGTTTTCACTATTTCCTAGTCATCCAAAGCCTTCTAGATTAATCCCATATTATCCTAGACTCCTCTCCCAAGCATAGATCTATCCCCTAGGGTCCCTTTCCCCCTGGATAATAGTGCCATAAGTTGGACTACAGCACTGGGACCCAAGGTGTCCACTTTTTAGCACTATTGTTCAAGTCCATAATAGCCTCAAATGGTCAAATTTTCCCAAATCCTTATCTTTTCCCTTGTCAACCTAATGTGAGTTCATCTAACCCAAGATCACTAGTTTCCCTATAAAATCCCATTGAAAGGTTATTTAGAAGGGTTGGTAATCATTTAAAAAGGTACAAAATGAAAATATACTAAAGCACACTCAAGTAAATCTTCCTATTCTCTACATACAGCCAACCACTATTATTTTTAACCTATTCAAGCTCTAGCACTAGTCATGAGTCATCTCAATCTTGCCCAAAATTGCATACATTGGATTTCACAAAACACACTCAAATTGGGAGAAATACATTAGCCTTGATCCCTCTTTAGAGTATTGGTATGTAGGCAGCATGACCACACATAGGGTGTGATCACACGTTTAGTGCATATTACACACTAACCCCTTTTTCTAATTGGATTTGAGATAACCTATCAAGAATGAAGAGGAACTAGGATCCTTGAAGACAAAATCAATTGCACATAGAGCTTTGTGAACAACCATGACTTGATAATTTAGGCACAAGGTCTCCTAGAGTAAATGAATAGAACCCAAAAAGCTCAAAAAGCTTAGACACTAAGAACTACAACACTAAAACTTGGACTACAGTGCTGGACCTCTATGTGTCCTATTTTTGGCACTCCTATCCAAGTAAAAAATAGACTTTTGGATCTTGTTTCTGATAGTCTACCCAACCAGATCAATAATTTCTAACCTTTGTCTCCTCCATCTTAGCCTAGAATTACCTAAGTTTTACTCTTTATCCCCTTATTTTCTATTTTTAGAAATCAATTAAGCACTTCTAGATTCAATAAATTAGTAGGCTAATTAACATTTATTTACTAATTTTTTCCTTAATCCAGACCCCTTTACTATTTAGGAAATTAAACCTATAGTTTCCTAAATTCAATAAAACATTTGATGAACCTGACTTACTTCAAATTTTTGCATAAGAACCCTAGAAACCCTAGGGCTAATTATTTTTTATTTTTGTAATATGTTCTTGATTTTTCCTAAATTTAAAAATTAAAAATGAAAAATTAATTAAAATATTTTCAATAATTCACTTAAACCCTAGTTTGCACATACTAGGTCCTATTTGCATACAAACACTTTCAAACCACTAGGAAAAATATATTGCTAATTTTTGAAATATTTTTAGTTTTTTTCTAAATTTTTCAAGCTCAATTCTACAAATTTATAACATTTTTTTTTTTAAATTATTACATTAATTTTGAAAAAAAAATCATTTCAAAGCCCTAGTTGCATCAACTAAATCCTAGTAATTTTCAAGTAATATTTCACTTATTTTTTGGAAATTTTGATTGAATATTAAAATCAAAAAATCACTTCAAGTTTCAAAAATACATAGTAAATTCTATAAAATTCATTTGTCTCAAAACCCTAGTTACATCTACTAGGTCCCATTCAAGCAAGTAATTTCTCATAATTTTCTAAATTTTATCTTGCATACTTAGCTCAAAAAATCAATTTCAAATTTAAAAGTTCATAGTATTTTGCAAATAATATTTATAAAAAATCCCTAGTTTCATATACTAGTCCCTAATTTGCATCTTGAGCTATCACCTTACATACTTGGAGTTCGAAATCCTTTTTATGAATATTTTAGTTCATTATTTAGATTATTTTTATGTAATCTACTATGTTATTTTCCAAATTGTTTTTCTTATGCCATCTAAATTCCTTGCATCTTTTCCTTTGAGATGGAGTGCAAGACTTAGTGGCAACCCTCCTGAATTCAACCAGATTCCTACAACCTATTCTTATAACATGGATAAGCAATCAACTCAAGTCTCTATTATAGATTCTTCATATCCAAATTACACTAATTTCAATGAACATGATTCTGATAATGAGAAATATGAGAATAATAATGATGAGACACATACTGATGCTCATGTTCTATCATATTGGACTCTCGATCCACTTCCACCCATTATTGACAATGGAGTTATACTCAACAAAGATTTAATTTTACAAAATTTTAGAGAAAGACCTAGGGAACAACCCCATGATCATGCTAACATCTTGAAATCTATCATGGAACTAAAGAAGGCTGAACAATTTGAGTCTTCTCAAACTATAGAGACATCAGTTGCACATGACACTATGAGGGAAACTATGTCACAACAACCCCCTATAGCAGCCCAACCTTCTTCTATGCCACCAACTATAGCTAGTACATCCCTATCTCCTGATGTGGTATCCCTTATGCAAGATATTTGATATTTTAAATCCAAGGTGCAACATCTTGAGCAAGGCACCACTAGATATACATAGGCATTGGACTCCTTCACTCTATTACATACACCTTTGGCATGCCATATAGTTGTTACACCCTTGCCACCTAGATTTATATAGCCTAAGCTCACTCTTCATAATGGAAAGGGTGATCCAGAGACATATTTGAGAGCCTTTCATGTAACATGTTTGGATTATGTACCAAATGACTGGCTATTAACTAAATTATTTCTCATATTTCATAATTAAATGACTGATTTTTAATTTTCTAAATTTTATCATAATTTCTCATAATTTTCATAATACAATGGTTTTAAAATCTACCAAATCAATCATTTAATGCATTTAATCCTCTTATTGACATGTTCCTAGCACATTTCAGTATCAATATCAGTGATAAGGTTTCATATGCCCAAATTACAAAACAAAAATAGAAATCAAATGAGCCTCTCACCGAGTATGTTCTCATATATAAGACCATATTAGTTAAGATGAATATCCCTATGGTAGATCAAGAGTTACAAGACCTCTTCAAACAGAGTCTTCTACCAATTTTTCATGAGACAATCATGTTCAAACATTTCTCTTATTTCACTAAATAGTGTCACACTTTAAAAGAAAGAGAAATCAAACTCATTGTCAATGGGCAAACTTAAGTACACAAGTGCACCAAATACAACTAATAAGAGTAACAACAAACCCCCATATAAGGTCAAATTCAATGATAGTAAAGGACCAACTCGGTAGATAGTTAACGTATCTTCAGAACCCTCATAGAGAGTCACTTTATTATCACCTCCTTGGTAACCTTTTACAAATCTACCAGTTCTTCTAGCTAGAGTTCTATAGTAGTTATTAGAATGTAACATCATATATCTTCCTCCTATTAGATAAATTGACCCATCAAAGTCTCTTCCATGGGGATATGACTAGAATGCATTTTTATAATATCACAGGGCCCCAAGCCATTCTAAAAATAGATGCATTAATCTTAGGCATAAGATATAGAATATAATTGATGGTAATCAAATTAATATAGGCACTTCAGTTGAGCATCCTTCAACCAAACCAACATAGGATAAGTCACTCAAAATCCTCTTAGATCCATTTCCATAGCATGACAAGTCAGAGATAAGACACATTAGGTGTACATCATGCATATCAGGCACATCCTCTACCAGTTACATATAGGGTACTGATAGCTGATTCACATCCATTGAGCCACATGATTGGTATTTTTCATTTTAGCATTCTAGTTTAGCCTTCCATCTCCTTTTTTGAGTAGGATATTATTGAGGATGACACAAATTATCATGCATTCTTCATTAGATATTTTATTCATGGTCATCCCATTCATAGTGTTCTAATTGATAATGGATCTAGTGTTAACATGTGTACTATGACACTACTACAACACTTGGGTTATAAAGAGCAGGATATTACTCTAAAAAATATACTTATCAATGGTTTTAGTGGACATAGTTAGACTGCATTGGCTGAGATCCTTATTCCTCTACAGGTTGGTCCTACACACATGACCACCTCATTTACTATAGTTCCTAGTGTAGGAGTTTTTGACATGCTACTTGGTAGACCTTGGATACAAAAACTCTAAGCAATTCCATCTATAGTACATTGATGCATGAAATTCATTCATGTTAATCATGTTATCACAGCTACTAGAGTTCCATACGAGTTGTAACTTCTAGTTTTAGAGATAGTTTAGTTCTAGAGCTAGTTTCAATTCCATTACCAGTTCTAGCTCTACCACCATTTTTTTCTTGACTTTAGCATTAGACATAGATACAATATCCATCACCATTACATAGGGTTCATACACCTCCATATATTTGAGATTCTAGATAGCTTCCAGCTACAATATTCACACCAAAGTAGTTTCATTGAGATCTCATGCATCTACACATAGAGCACAAATTCAGTGAGTTTCTCCTACTTACAGATGGGTCCCTAAGAGCCCTACAGTTGCATCCACTTCTCAAAATTGTAGAGGGTCCCCATAGTCAGTTTTTAATTCAAATATTTTAGATCATTTATATCATATATAAATTTTAGATCCACAGTCTCAACATGTCCATCATGTTTCATGATCATGCATGATTCCACTCTTCGATATAGGACACCATGATAGGGAGTCTCATCTAAGACTCATCAGTTAGTATCATTTCCTTTCATCATCGATTGTACATAGTTTCCTCTACTTGATTGTACATAGCTCAAATATTTGAAAATATAAAAATAATCTAATATTTCAAAAATACAAAAACATGTCAATTATATGCATCATCTATGTTTTACATTACTAACCATTATGCTAGACTTACATTATGCTATTTTATGCTATTATTTATCAATTTATCTATATTACCAAATTTTACTTGATCTTATTTGAGTGTGTGCAATGCATCTAAATCCTTGATTACTTCACTCCACCCATCGAGGGGGCATCTTACTTTTACATATCAATACATCTACCCACTAGGGGCATACTCTACATGACTACACCATATAGGTTGTCATTCTTACACTATACACTCTAGACATCTTGTTTTAGTATGTTTCTTATTTGCTTACATAGATATCACATTGACATCCATTAGCATATATCACACTTTTGTATTTCATGTCATATACATTAGTCTTGTTTTACATATATTGTATACTCTTGCTTTTTTCTTTCCATAGTTAGATGCATGTTTATATTTCTAGTACTTTGCATGCTTCCACTCTTCACTTTGATTAGCTAGATGTGTTTGCATTTTCTAGTTCTCATTTGCTTCCTACTTGAATTTTAGGACATTTACCAATGTCCTTTGTTCCTATCTATATGTGTGTGCCTTTGGACACTTGCCAATGTCCTTTATGTGTGCCTTTCATGTGCTTGTGGCCCTTGTGCCAATCTTTGCTTATTCCCATTGTGTGTGTATGCAGCATTTGAACATGCCTTGTGTGCTTATTTGGCCCCTTGGCCACCCTTGCATGTTTCTTGCTTCTTGTTTTGTATGTTTTTTACTCAATTACTTATCTTTGTGTGCAATGTCATGATTCCAATAATGCGTTTACCTTGATTTTTGGATGCCATGATGGACATCATGTTCCATCCTTCCATTCCACTAAAAACTAACAACTAACATTTTTAATCCTAGTTTACTCTTATGCACATGCTATTACATTTTTATATCTATCTACGCAAACCCTTATGGATCTAACAATCTCTCTTTACAACTTTTACTATATCTTGAGATAATGTATATCAATGTTATATCAATTGTTTTCATAGCTTAACACACTTACAAGGCTTCTTCTTCTGAGGGTAGTCATTATATGTTCTTCATTCCTACCCTTAAAAGAGGGGGAAACAAATAAGGGTTTTCTCATAGAGATTAGAGCTCCTAACAGTCAAAAAAGTAATTTCAGAATAGTATACTCTAGAATTTAGAACTCGGCATAAGCAAACCAAACTAGGAAAACAATAGAGAATCTAGATCAGTCATTAGTTTTGGCTCTAGACAATAATGTCAAAAATGGGACTACAGTGTTGAACCCCAAAGTGTCTAATTTCTAGCATTATTGTCCAAACAATAGAATATTCAATTTTTCTAGAATTAGGCAAAGAGATGAGTTCAATCATAGTTTTTACTAGTATAGTTTAGTCCAAAAATTTGAAATTTTTAAAACTTATTTCACTCAAATAATCTAGGTATAGGTGTCATCATGCATGGAATGAGGGTTTCCATTTTCAATTTAGATATGGTAGTTGATATAACTTTTAGTTCAGAATCTATGTTCCAAACACCAATTATTGGGGGCAATGTGCACGGCACATGGGCCTTCTCTATTTTTGATTTTATAGCATTTTCTTGCACATTCCTAGTAGTTACATGCCTTACTCCATCTACATGTGGTTGGCATCACATTCAAGTAAACTTTCATACAAGTTTGCTTCCCATGTACCTAAGTTCCCCAGTGGCTTCCTAAGCCTTGATTCTAGTTTTAGGATGGGTTTCTATACAAGTCCAATCTCCATCTTTTGGAGTGGCCAATAGTGGCCTAGTTTCTAATTTACATTTGGCTATACATGCCAACATTTTCATATCATAGCACATTAAGGGGATCCATATACCATCTCATATGAAATTCATCTATACTAGTATTTTTTTCATTTAGCTTCACATCATAGGGCAATGATGGACCTAAAGGTCTAGCTAACCTTTATATTCTTGAGCCACCTATTCAAATGGATTGGATACATAGTCCAGACATCGATTGGCACATACATGATTTTTTAACTTCACATAGTTGGTGATGGTGGAGCCAAAGGTCCTACCTTTGCATTATTGAGCCAAAGTCTAGGGGATTGATCACTCAACTCATTCATCAATATAACTCTTGGTTTAGCATACTTCCAACATTACCTAGTATAACCTACTAGCATAATAGGTTTTGTATTGGATTGTGTACTCGATGAGGTGTATTCATTCTTTTCTCTTCCTGCCTCTCTCTTTACCTAGCTTTGTATGTTCTTATTTTAGATATAGTGTATCTAGTAAGAATTGATTTACTTTTACTTTCCTTTTTTAGACTTACATAGTACAATGTGCTCTCACTATGCATAATCCAGCATCACATAGATTCTTGGGCTTAGCCTCATAGGTAATTTTAAGTATGCTTCTTTTATTCTCCTTTATCCTAGTAATTCACTTTGATGCATACTTATAATAAAGCGGGGGGGAATGTATTCATACTAAAATGCAATTTATACAACTTGAGCATGACTTTTGATACCCAAACCATAGGTCTCTCCTACTCACTTACACAACCCACTTAGGCATGTTTTCACTATTTCCCAGTCATCCAAATCCTTATCTTTTCCCTCATCATCCAAATGCAAGTTTAGTTAACCTAGGATCACTAGTTTCTCTATAAAATCCCATTCAAATGTCATTTATAAGGGTTGGTAATAATTCAAAAAGGCACAAGTTAGAAATATACAAAAGCACACTCAAGCAAATCTTCCTATTCTCTATATACAACCAACCACTATTATTTCCAGCCTATCCAAGCTCCCACACTAATCATGAGTCATCTTAAGCTTTCCAAAATTTGTATACACTTTCATTGTGTACATAATATTTCACAATACACACTCAAATTGGGAGAACTACATTGGCGTTGATCCCTCTTCAGAGTATTGGTATGTAGGTAGTGTGCCCACATACGGGGTGTGATCGCATGTTTAGTGCATATTACACACTAACCCCTTTTTCTAGTTAGATTCGAGATCACCTATCAAGCATGAAGAGGAACTAATATCCTTGAAGACAAAATCAATTACACATATAGCTTCATAAACAACTAGGACTTGATATTTTAGGCACAGGGTTTCTTAGAGTAGATGAATAGAACCTAAAAAGCTCAGATACTAAGGACTACAATACCAAAACTTGAACTATAATGTTGGACCTATAGGTGCCCTATTTTTTGTGCTCCTATCTAGGTATAAAAAAACTTTTGGATCCTATTTTTGATCGTTTGTCCAATCAGATCAACAATTTGTAGCCTTTATATCCTCCGTCTCAACCCAAAATTAGCTAAGTTTTACTCTCTATCCCCTTGTTTTCTATTTTTATAAATCAATTAAAAACTTATAGATTAAATAAATTAGTAGGATAATTAATGAAAATTTATTTATTGATTTTCCCCTTAATCTAGACCCCTTTACTATTTAATAAATTAAACCTATAGTTTCCCAAATTTAGTAAAATAACACTGCATAGTTGAGTTATAGAGTTGTCAAATAAGGTTTGTAATTGATAAATAGAATTTCAGAGTATTAAATTATGTGTGAAAATTTTCTTGGTCTAAGGAAGGTATTTGATATGACCAAAATGGAAGTAAAATATTTTAAACCAATTTGGGATCTCAACTATTATAAGTCCTGCCTATACCCTATTTTAGGGTAATAATCACTTGCAATGGGAATTAGTGACTTGTTTCTTGGTGTTTGTATCATGAATAATTGAATGAAGGTGGTACAAATAATAAATAATATATTTAAACTCTAAATAGATCAATATTCTTTAAATTTATTAAATGCACCATGTTGTTGGTACAGACCTGTGGGATGCCATGGCATGCACAGTCACTATAAGAAAGAAGGCCATTTATTATATAAAGTGAGTAGATTATTGATTAAAATAGGTTGTATAGTTTATAACATGTGTGAGTAATATTTAAATAATTTTAAAGTACTTTGATAAGTCTTAGAAACTCATAGGTACATAGACCCTACATTTTTTGATACAATCAAGATAGGCATACCCCTATTTACACAATCGGGGTATTAAGGAAGAGATATGAATCAAATGGAATTGAATGGTTATTGGAATGGAAAATTTATATCATTAATTAATATATTATAAGCTCAATGAAGGTTTATATAATAGGTAGAACATATTGGAAGATGGAAGGATAGTCCAAATCCCTTACATAGTCACCAAAAAACTCACAGTTGACTGTATTTCATTATTTTTAAGCCTTTAATGCATTGATCATGGATAATAAGGTGTGTGGGAAGGTGAGATAGTTAAATTAAACCTAACCCTATATTTTTTTTCTCTTTTAAACCTTGATAAATTTATGATAATGAAATATATGAGCTCTTAGTTCTATACACTTGGTGAGAAGCCCTAAATTAGGGTTTGGGAGATTTAGAGAGATTTAACCAATAGAAAAAGATAAAATTTTATAATATTGATCTTTTTTACATTATTTAAGTGATTAAAGTGTTTTGGGTTTGATATTTTATGAATGGGTACGGATTTGACAACCAAGTGTTTGGAATAGGCTTAATTAGGCCTAGTTTGTAGGACTTTAACAAAGGAAGTGCTAGTTAGCTAAGGAGATTGGTCATGAAACTTATTATGGAGTTTAATAGGTATATAATTTGATCTAAAGTATTTTTATTTATTTATTATACTTGATATATTTGATAAATCAAGGGAAAAACACAAAAAAAGGCTACAAGCCTTATGTAGACATTGTGAGCCTTGTGTAAGGAATTGAAGGGTGAGGTATGTTTGAGTATTTTTAAAATGTTGGAATAGGAGTGACTTGACTACCTAAGGACAAATATTACTGGTGATTATATCCTTGAAACCTACACCATGTTTTGATACTCTAAACCTATGGAGGTTGACTAGTAAGAAGTTAGGATGTGATTGAGAGGGAATTTGAGAATGGGGTGAATGGAATGAGGTAAGAATGAGATGTGAGAGGATAAAAGAGTTTAATTCCATAAATAATTTATTTGAATATTAAAATAAACAATTATATATGTCAAAGAGACTATTGAGAACAAGAATCAAGAGAGAAAGATTAAACTAGAGATGGCATATTAAAGACTAAATCAAACAAGTGGTAAGAATAGTTGGATTGAGAACCAGATAATGATGTTTTTTTTAGATTCCCCCCCATATATTTTCATAGAATATCACAATAAAATAACTATTCCTTGATCTAGGCATTTTTATCTCACATAACCATTTTTAAACTTGATGATCATGATTTAAGGCATTGGGATCCCAAAGGTTAGATTTCTAGTCATTTACATGGTTTACAAGGAAGTATTGTTATGTTCCACATGAATATGACAAATAATATCTAAATATAGAAAATATGGATGAAGTATTGGAAATTTTTAAAGCACCATGTCTTTGTGTTTCATTACAAAGACCCCAACCTCAACAAGTACAAAAGATTGAATATAGGCCAAATGTCACATTATTATTGATTAAATGAGAAACCAAATAAATTGATATTCACCTCACAATAAAACTGTGGGACTACACACCCTTAATTCCGTCATCATCAACAATAGTTTCCATATCTTAGGTATTAATGCCACCTATTATTACTTATAATTTAATGCCACACCTACCTACTCATATAATTTTCATTGATTGTGAATCATATATGTTTTATACTTCTTTTCCCAATGTGATTGTAATAACTCAAATTACATCCATAATTTCAACCATTTACATTCATCTACTAATTTATGATCATATTTTCATTAGGAATTCCCTAAATTTTTAAGTTCCTCTAGATGAACAAACTATAGGCATTATTCCCATAATATTGGCCTATACAATCAAGGTCAACTTTTTACTTATAATGTCTATTGTCAATGTCCCTATGACCATCTCATTTTCCAATGCCATCATGGGAACTTAACCTTCACTAGTATCTACAATTTAATTATTGAATAAATTAAAAAAATTATAGAAGTCACTATAGTGGAATCATAAAATCAACAATCTATTACCTCCCCTCATCTCCCAAAAATGACACTTAGTCCAAATTTTTCAATAACTATTTCACTTGGTTTTATTTTCCCATTGTAATTCTTACATACTTGAAACCAAAAAACACTCTAGATACCATATTTTCACCTTTGGAGGAAATTATTAGTGGTTTAATAAGGCATTCATTTTCATAATCATGCCTAATTCATAATCACTATAATATCCTCCCACTACTCTAGCTTCATTTATATTCTCATCACCCACACCTACCCCTCCATCACCATTGGTCAAAACTTCTCCATAATCACTTTCATTTCATCCAATCCATAAAATTTTCCTCCATCCTTTGCATCCTTAGTATTTTCTCAACAAAGAGAAGATATTTAAATTGATTGGATTGATAGCATGAAGTTAGTGAAGGCTTGTAGATCTAGAATGATAATTTAAGATGAACAAAAATTGAGATTGAAATCTTAGAAGACTACTAGGAAGTTAAATATAATATCAATTTGAAACTTCACTCAAGGTGATACTCTCACAATGTGTGAGAAAGAAGAAGAATTATTTTCTCTAACTAATAAAATAAAGAGACCAACCAAAAGAAGACCATAACCCCTGACTATTCAGGTAGTGATGAATAATTCAAAGAAGGTCTGAAATCAGTGGTAAGATGTTCAAATCAAATTTTAGAAAAGATAAAGAAAGGAATGAAAAATAAATTCAAAAGACTAGAATTAGAAGATGGAATCAAAATCTTGCAAACTATAGTAAATGAGGTTTAGAATTCCTTAAGTACACTTTTCATTTCTTTCATTGAAATTTATGAAGCTGAGACAAAGAATGAACTACTAATAGGTAATATACATACTTATATAGTAGAGATTGTTATGAATTATAATAATCTTGATATAGTTTCACATGTAGTGAACATGTGCATTATTTCTAACCTCCTTCTAATGACAATGTTAGATATTAACCTATCCAAAATTTATTCTCTAGCACATAACTTATTTAGAAGAGACTTCAATTAGTGTAAATACAACAATGACACCATTTAAAAAATTTATGAAAGGTATCCTAAAAATTATGAGGTAAGCTAATATGCTTGGAGTTTTCATTATAAATAATATTTTAATAACTAACATTCAATTTGCAAGATTTTTTAATAGATTTATAACTTCATTCAAGGAAAAATGGTACATCCTAACATATCATGTGGCTAGGAAGTTCTTAATTGTGTCACTCATGAAACTAAAAGAGTCCATAAAACCATGGAAATATAAGATTATCTTGAAGGTCACCTACATTAACAAGCATCACTTATCAGAAACATTGAATAGTGCTTCAAACAACCAATAACATATATTTATAGAACTATTAATAATGAAAACATTTCATGAAAACATATAAAGGAAAGAAAATGGCCATGCAATGAATGAATAACTAATAAGTGCAAAGTAGCTTTGAAAGTGTAAGTTATATTTTCAAATATTTATTTAAAATATATATGTTTTATATTTAGACTTCAGTTTTAGCTTTGATTGCTTTAGAATATAATTTCATGCAATTTGTTTTCCTAAATATAATGGCTCTGGGTATTTATTTATCAAAAATTAGGAAAGAGATATAATAAATTATAATTATGAAAAACTGATGAGTAAAATTAGACTGTAAGAAATATGGCATAAATCACACAAATTAATTTTTAATTTACCATATTTAGAAATTTGCTAAAAATGGAAAGTACCAAAGAAGAATCACTTAGCTAGAAAATAATATATGTAGGATTGTAAGTATGAATATGAAACTAATATCATGATTGTATGAGGTCATTTTGAATCAAGAATAGGGATTTACATCTACCTAAGATAAGGTTGCACTATTTGGACGAGGCCAACCCACACTAACATTTATAGGTGCACCACCATCCAATAAGTTTTATCTTTATATGTAAATTTAGTTCAATGTGCATTCACCTTTAAGTCTTGTTTACATGTTTAGATATATTTAATTCATTGTGGAATTTTTTATATGCCTTCTTCACTTAGAACCCTTGCTCAATAGATAATGTGTTGTAAATGGAATAAAATAGGGAAAATAGGAACTATTGGTTGAAGTTGTGGTTGACCTCAACACCCCCTAAGTTGAGTGATACCTATATATCAATACTCTGAAGAGGGATAAAACTCCATGTAATTATCCCATGCTATGGTGGTGTGTTTGAAATATTGGTGTAATGTTATATATTGGTGCAATCATGTAGTGATTATGTGTTTTAACAATGAATTGTGACCTTGAAGGTGTACTCACACTTAGATTAGGGATACTTGGGTTGTGTGTACTTATAATTTGGAAGAATATATGTTTTTCTCTCAATATGCAATTAAATGTCTAGGTTTTTTCAATCATATGAGCCTCTAGTGAAAAAATGGCCAAAAAATGTGGCTTTATAGTGATCATTTTGGAATTCCTTAAAATAGATCTTATGAAATGTGTGGAATGATCCATTTAGTGAATTTGAATTTGACCAATTAGTTGTTATTTTTTGGGAGGACAAAATTGGTAGATTCAAACACTACCATCAAGCGAGATTATCTTGAAAGATGGTCTTATCTAAGAATCAAATAAAATTAATTTGGAAGCATGGATTAATCCAAGGATGATTTTAGAATATTTTAAATTAGGAATAGGAATATTTAGTAATCATTAGTTACTTGGATGAATAGGTCATCCACATAGAAGAGAAGGAATGGTGGATAAGGACTATGGAACTAGGCATGAGCTAAGTGTGTATAAGGAGTGGTCACAAGTGCATTGTTTTAGTAATAAATATTAATTTATGTATATACACTTTCTCTCATTTTATTCTAATAATGTAGCAAAGTGAAATTACTAGAGTAAAAAGGAAAATATTTATACTTGAACTTACCTAGGTAGAATAACCTTGAATGTAGGCTACACATTAAATTGTGTTTCATGCAAAATTGAAATAAAACATGTATAAATCAATCCATACCTAGGATGAAAATATAAAATTAAATACAATATACTTATAGATCAAATAATAAGGAATGGTTTACACCTATTTATTTATGCAAAATGTTGTGTTTTCTGGTGTAAAATTGGTGATTATAGAGGGTGAGAACCTTAGAGATTATTTTTTTCATTGAAATGCTTGGAATGGACTATGCATGCCCCAAAATTCATTACAATGAGATTGTGATTGACTTCAGCATTGCATACCCAAGTTAGTGTAATACCCTGGAATCCCTATATGAATTTCAATAGATCATTTTAGTTCAAATTTGGTACCAAAAAGGTGAATCAACCACTACAAATAAAATAAGATTCATTTCTAGTGAAAAATGTATGATCTAGGATTAGTTTATACAACATAGATAATGACATAAATTATAATTCATTATATGGAAAATAGTATGAAAATAAGGAATAAATTGATCATGTGTTATGCACATGCCCCTAATCTAATATCTAAGCATATTGATTCTGATAACTGACTAATATCAAGTGGATTTATGAGTAAAATTTGTATAAATTCTAGAACACTTATCGCACATGATGACCCCAAAGTGAGAAAAATTATACTAAACCTATAAATAAAACTTGAAAAATTATTTGATTAGCTACTAAAAATTATTATGTTAATTGAGTGTAGTTCTGAGTATTATTAATCTTTTTTATGTTTAACTATTGGGACAATAAAACCCTATTTTGGACATGAACAACCTGCGTTACTATCCAAATGGATAATTGTTGTATAAAATTAATTTATATGTAAATTATGGGTATGAATTATGATCAATTGATCAAAACCTTAAAAAAATTATCTATTCATTATATTGTTTCAGTTTAGTCTCCAATACAAACCACTATATATGCTCCCTATTTTGAGGTGAATTATGAAGCACACACATTAACTTTGCTCAAGATAATAAATTTATGGTAATGATGTTATAAAACAGAGTCTAAATTAGGAATAATAATGATAACATTGGATATTATGGAATCATCATTAAAAAATTAAGCAATATAGTAATGTAAGAGCATGTAGAACCAAGCATACATAGTGTCACGTCTAGATAGATGTTATAAATGAGAACTGTAGTGAAAAATGGTCATATGTTGAGATTTTGAAAATGATATATATAAAATCATAAAGGATGTGTGATATCCATCATGGCATCAAAAAATTGGTAAGATTCATGATTTTTATCATGGCATCAAAAAATAGAGCAAACAATATTCATGGTCATAATGCATAGGTCCAAAGAGTACAAACAAAAATCACACAAAGCACACAATAATGCCAAGGGTTCATAGATAAGTGACATGTTAAAATTTCATTTATATATATATATATATATATATATATATATATATATATATATATATATAATCACATAATAAGGCTTATTGTTAAGAATTAATGAACACAGAGCAATATTAATGAATTAAAGAGGGAAATAAAATATAGAAAACACAACACAATAAAGACATAGATTTAACATGGCTCACCCAATATGGGCTACGTCCACACAGAAACAAACAATCCTTATTATTCAGTGCAATAAATGGAGATAAAAACCTGAAATACATCCACTACAATATCCTCTTCACTCACACCCACAATATTCCATTGTGATTACAATGCCCTCATATCAAAGGAGGGTTACATATTAGGGAAAAAATATACAAACATAATTTATATCATTAGATATGTGCCCTAATAGTGAACGGTCTAGATTTACTATGAAATTAAATTATTATAAAATGCATTTTTAACAAAATTTTTACTTCAAGGGGCACTACCCTCGAACCCCCACAAGGGGGGGCTTCTAAGTAGGTCACCACCCTCCTAGGCCCCATGGAGACCATAGTGGGGGGGTGTTTCCCCCCTCACACTCCACCATTAATAATTGGGCATTATAATAAGATTAGGCTCCACCATCCAACACTTATAACCACAATCAAGGACATGTTCAAATGTCCATAATCCATAGAAAGGAAATACACACAAAACATTAAGTAAAATAGAAAAAACATGATAAGCATTCATGCATAAGTTAATTTTATCTACATAATCATCTTGTAACATCATGATATTCAATAAATTAGGTATCTATTAATATATCAATGTGAAATAAGTGAGTTAATAATCACACAATGCAATGTACTGAAGTACGAACAATAGGGATAGTCAAATAAAGATAAAACTTGTGTAAAAGGATGCCCCCAATGAATTTTTATGAGATAGAAATAAGTTTTAGAAGGCCTATCATTGGAATCGAACAAGAGTGTAGTGCATGACTATATGGATTAGAGTGGTTTTATTTGTGTAAAAATTTTTGGGTCTGAGACAAAAATCACCACCTACAACTGCATCTAAAAGTGACAAGTTGTATGTTATGAAACTCACTTTTTTAATCATATTTGATATAAAAATGGATATAGATAAGTAATAAATATACTAAAACACAAATCAACTAACGTAAATGAACTAGACATAACATGCATAGGTCTTGGTTTTTAAATTTTTTTAAAATATTCTATTTTTTTGTATTTTTGAATATATGAAACATATGAATTATTTAAGTATATAAATGTTGTAGATACATAATTTTCATTGGATTGAAGACTAATTTTCCTTCAAGATAATACAAATGATAAAATTTTATACTTAACTTTTCTATAATAATATATGGATCCAACCAATTTGGCTTGAGACTTACCCTTGGTTTTTTTTTTTACATTGGTGTTCCTTAGATTTCCCTTGAAAACCAAGTCACCAACCTCAAATTATTATTTTTTTTATATGCCTTTTGAATGTGATTCTGATATATTCTTATATGTTATGTTGCTTGTATATGTGTATTATCCAATTATTCTAACTCACGTAAAATATTTTATTTGTATTGATCATCTATAATAAGCCCTTTGAGGGATACCCATAAAAATGAAATTTCCAATTCTAATGGAAGTATAGATTTTTCCCCATAGACCAAGGAGTATGGGGTAACCCAATGGGCCTATGAATTTTCATGTGATAAGTCCATTGTGTATAAATTATTTGGTTATGATAGTCATCACCAAATTTAGTATTTATCTTACTCAATAATTTGTTTATAGTCTTATTTATACATTTTTCCTATCCATTTATCTGACGGTAATAAGGGATAGAAAATGTATGTCAAATCTTATATTTAATGAAAAACTTGACAATTATACTCTTGAAAAATGAGCCATTATTTGAAATGATAATTGAAGGAAGCCCAAAGTGAGAGATTATATGTGTCATCAAGAACCAGCATATGTCATCTCTTGTAGTAGACTGTAAGGGTATAGCTTTGACTCACTCAATGAAATATCCAATAGATATAATTATAAATTTATGCCCAACCATAAACTCTAGATTTATTTTACCTACCAAATAAAACCCTAAAAGTACAAATGGCCAACAAGAGACAATTGGTTACAATTCATGTGAAGATACATGGTTTAAATTACTATTCGTTTGGCATTTGTTACATAATTTTTCATATTCCTAAATTCATGTTCCATGGTAGGCCAATAAAATCCTAGTCAAATTAATTTATATGACATTGATTTTCCACTAAAATGTCTACCACATTCATGTTGTGGATTCAAAGATCTTATATGCAGTCTTAACTGATGCACTATGAAATTGAGTTGAACAAAGATAAATTATTCAACACAAAATATTCTGGATTCACTATTTTAAATCAATACGAACATATTAAAAATATATAGGGCACTAATCCCTATTATTGGGTATTTTAATATCCACCAATATCTCACCTATAAAACCTCCAAACCTATGTACGTGAGTTTGGTTTAACAACCAAATCTCACACAAATAATATAATAATAGAATAGTAAGTATTAATTACTTTACGGTAACTAAACCAACATGTTATTTACCTCTTAGTAAAACTATAAATACTAAAACTTACTATTTACCTCTCCATAAATACTCATGTAAAAGATAATTCCTAACATTCTCCCTCATAGTTTTTACATGATGTAAAAACATTCACACTCTCACCTACAGTATGCTCACCTCTTATAGCATGCCCTATTTGGCTCATGACCTTGATACAAAGAGAGCCTCAGACCTCCCATGGTTTTATAGGTTTATCACAAACCTTGAAATGAACAAGAACCTCCTTCTATCTATTGTTCACCTCTTGGTGTTTTTATAGATCTCTAACACAAAGTATTTCAAGATCCATGAACTGACTTACATTGGTGTTTTTATCATTTCATAATGTCTTCACATCAGGGAATCATGTTTATAATTGGAATACAAATTAAAGTACATGAACATGCATTATACTTCGATTCTTATTTTTTAAACACACACACACACAAGTCACCAAAACATTGATGTGGCCTTGTCATTAATAACTGATGAGAAGTCACTAAAAGACCTCCATCCTCCATGTATCCTCTAGCCTCCAGTTTCTTCACTACTTACTTATCTAATGTTTTGATGAAGGTTAAATATTTCCACATTTTTTATTGTATCATTACTCCTTGCAATGTGAAATGTTTAGTTTAGGATGTTAGTTTCCACCGAAAATGCATCCATAAGACAATTTATTTTTATAATTTTTGGCATAATTTGATGGACACAAAAGGACTCTAATTCTTGACCAGTTTTTTAATGATTTCTCTTTTTGACAAGACTCTTGTTTATAACATATACTTGGCAATGACTCATAAAAACTCTAGATTTAACTTTTGACATAACAATAAACCTATACTCATTTTATAATCTTCATCGACTCAATTTCGATTCAAAGAGCTTATATGTAGTCTTAATTGATGCACTATGAAATTGAGTCGAACACACAGACAAATTCTTCAACACAAAATATTCTACATTCACTATATTAAATCAATACAAACATATTATAAATAAATAGGGTACTAATCCCTATTATTGGGGATTCTAATATCCACCAATATCTTATCTATAAAACCTCCAAGCCTATTTACATGAGTTTGGTTTAACAACCAAATCTCACACAAATAACATAATAATATAATTGTAAGTATTAATTACTTTACAGTAACTCAACCAACATGTTATTTACTTCTCAATAAATAGTAAACTATAAATACTAAAACTTACTATTTACCTCTCCATAAATACTCATGTAAAAGATCATTCCTAACAATTCACTATCATCTACCTATTTTATTGCTAACTTATCCCCCTTTAGAATTTAAGTATTGGATTAAATTCCCATCAAATGATTACTTAAACAAGTCTCCCATAATAATAACATATCCAAATGCATCTCTTTGTAATTTTGCTTATCATTTCTAGTAAAAGTATCTAGTGTGACTAATTCATTCAAAAAATTACATATATGAGTAAATTATTCTAAACCTTTTTTGTTGTGTGTAATTTCTAAGATTGATAAGTCTACTAAATCTACATCTAAAACCTATGGCTCTTGTAAATGTCATATAATTAATATTTCTCAATCATCATTTATGTCAATTAGGTATTAAATAAGTCGCACAGACCATTGCATTGGCATGACAATTATCTTTTCATGGAATATTCTCAATTGGAAATTTTTTGAAATGTGGACGTAAAAATTATACCATATTTACGTATGGGATTAGATTTTCCTCTTTTTTCTAGTAGACATTTTTTACTTGATTAGCAACCAATTGTGAATCCCCATATATCTTGATAAATTTTGTTTGTAAACAAGCAATGTATAATCCTAGGATCAATGATTCATATTATACAATATTATTTGTATAATAAAAACCTAACATGTATACAAATTTCATAGGCTCTCCTTATGGATTAATAATAATAATTCCTGCACCAATCCCTAATGTGCATTTTGAACCATCAAAAAATATTTTCCATGTATCCTTAGTGGTATTATATATGGTAAAATCATCCATGAAGATATCATTGAGTGTTGTTGTATATAATAACAGGGTTGTAGCTAACTGGTATGTGATAACTTGACCTTTTACTGATTTCTAAGATATACTCCTTAGATAAAAATCCATGAATAACATTTCCCATTTCTCTGTGTGTTCTAATAGATAAGGATTTAAAATGAGAAAACTTAACAAATGAGCCCTAATAATAACTTGGGTCTCATTATTAATCATGTAGTGTCAAAGTTTTTTGTGTAGAAAATAGAAGAACCAAACATAATTTTTCCATTGTGTTGTAATGTTTCCCATAGTCAACAAGTGTGCAACTAATAAAATATATAACACACTCTCTGTGATTGTCATCATATTGTGTCAATAAAGTGACAAGTTTATGGTCTATATCTGAAATGTATAACAAGAGTGGTCTATCTAGGATCGAAGGCATCAGAATAGGTGGATTTAGAAAATGTTTTTTAAGTTCCTCGAAACTTTACTAAAATTTTATGTCCCATTCAATCTTTTTATATTTTTTGAGTAATATTGTAAAGTATTTTTCTTATCTGCTAACTAAGCTACAAAGTGACATATCGCTTTGAATTTTACCTTGTAAAAATAGAAGTTAATTCAACACTTGAGTTGGAGGCATGTCAATAATAGCTTTGACATTTTTAGGATCAAATTTAATAACCCATTGTGATATAATAAAACCTAATAATTTACCTGATGTTACACCAAAAATATACTTCTTTGGATTTAGGCATACATTATATTGTCATAGCCACTCAAATATCTATCATAAATTAGTTTCATGATCTTGTCTATGTTTTAAATTTTCAAGTAAATCATCCATATAATCCTCTACTATCTTGTGAATGAGATCATAAAAAATATGTGTCATGGCTTCTTGAAATGTAGCCCTAGCATTTTTAATTCAAAATGCATCACTATATAATAAAAGGTATCCCATGGTGTGAAAAATGATGTTTTATCTTGATCATCATCACCATTTTAGAGTTGACTATAGCCAATGAAGACATCCATGAATGATAACATCTTATATCATGTGATGGAATCTACAATCATATCAATAATAGATAATCATCTTTAGGACAAACCTTATTTAAATATCTAGAGTCTGAACAACATCAAATTTTCCCATTAGGTTTTACTACCAACACAATATTAGATGTCCATTTTGGATAGGCTACATGTCAAATGAAACATGCATTGAGAAATATTTGAATCTCTTCTTTAACTAATAACACAACTTTTAGATACATTTTTTAATTTTCTATTTGAATAGTTTTACATCTAGGTAGAGTGTTATCTAATTAACTTTGATTGAAGGATTAATGCCTAACATACCATAGTATGCCCAATTGAATATCTCATGGAAATTATGTAATGCTTACCTTACTTATTTATCCTCATCATTTTTAAGTGTAGCAATTAAAAGTATGGTTCTTGGATCTATATTTATTCCATAATGAAACTAAATTGTCTCTTCATTTATAAGTGTAAATTTATCTTTGATATAAGGTTTAGTAGGAATTGTATTATAATTATCAGCTTGAAGATCATTTTGTGAATTATTGGTCTCACCAAAATATGAATGAGCATTTTTAGAATGAGGAAACATAATATTATGATATAAGGAAAGGAGATCCTTATATGCTCCTACATACTCTAGTAGATACTCGTCATTAGAAAATTCTAGTGTCAAAATATTTGGTGAAGTGGTATCATCAATAAGTTTTGGATATACAATTGATAATTTAGATACATGATTGACTAAGTGTTTAGTCTATTGAATCAATTTACTAAAAAATATATGCCCATTGATAGATGTAATTGAGTTTGACTTTCCTTAATAATTTGTATAACCAAGGCCTTATTTTCCTTTTATGAATATAGGATGAAGAATTCCCTACACATGTTTTCTTAGTCCATGTCCTCTATAACCCATCTTTTGTAAATACCTAAAGCCAAATTAATATTATTGTTCATTTGTATCATTAGATGAATATATTTATTATGTAGCTATAGGAATCACTATAGAATTATTAATTGTAGGTTGTACCATTGTCTGATTAGAAAAATACATATGGGGATCATAATTTATGCATATTCAGTTACTGAAAATACTTAAATGGTTCGTGATACATAGGTATATACCCTTGGTAGCTGAGATTCAAACATGTATGTAAAGTGGAAGGGATGACTTGCATATCATGAATCCAAGGCCTTCAAAGCAAAATTTTCTAATTAATATCATTGGCCATAACTTAGATGTTGTAGTAATAGTTCTAGGACCCAATGTGAGATTCAAGGTTATCTATCCCAATACATTGTGAGGAATATTATCTAAGTCTCTAATATTCATATCTAAATGATCCAATTTTTTATCATTTATATTGAGCAGTCAAAGGAAGAAAATATTTCAAATATTCAAACCCAAACCATTATTAATCAAAACTATTTTTACAGTTGTACTCTTAATTTGAACTCATGTAAATAAAGGAAGATTTTGATCAATAGTAGACTACGTAGGTAAATCCTCATTTCCAAAAATATAATATCTTCAATATCTTTCAAAGAATTTACCACATATGTATAATAGGAAAGATTTGTGTCACAGAGCATAGGAATTTGATTCAATGCGTGATATAATATATCATTGATAATAATATCCTTCTGAAGTAATTCTAAAATAAAAATCTGACCTAGTGTATTCCTTAATTGATCAACAATATCATATATTTTAGGTTTATTAACTGGTTCCATTATATTGGGTTGGGGATAGAGATGGATTGCTTGAGTTTTTTCCTCGTGTCTTTCTTGATGGGGCACCCAACCTCATCTAGTGACAACAACTCAGACTATAGGATATATTATAAGCCTAGGTTGAATAGTAGAGATAGGATATGAGCCAAGACAGTTAGGAGGTATAGAGGTAGGAGGAACAAATGGAACTGTATGAGCCCTCTAGATTCTATTAGTAACAAGTGGTAACTCAAACTAAGCCATGCAACAATAAGCATCATAGAATTGTTCATTATTGAGCTCTGAATTAATATGGGATTTTATCTTTTCTTTTAAATTATGCATCATGGATTTACATGTAATTGAAATATTTTACATAGTATAGACAAAGAACATATAAATGAGATTAAGAAGTTTTGAACCAAAAAATTATATATAATTGAATATATTTTTTATTTTCATACTTATCATGATCATAATAATTGAATATATATATATATATATATATATATATATATATATATATATATATATATTCAATTATTATGATCATGATTAGTATGAAAATAAAAAATAACAACCTAAAACCCTAGTAGGAATGTTAAAATGGAAAAAGGGTAACTCTAGGGTAAAGTAGGGTTTTCAATATTCAACAATAAATAAATTCATCAATATGTTTTATCAAAAATATGGAAGGAGAGATCCTAAATCTTAATTATGAAAAAGTACTGAGTAAAATAAAACTGTAAGAAATATGACATAAATCACACAAACTGATTTTCAACTTACTATATTTAGAAATATGCTAAAAAGAAAAATCACCAAGGAAGAGTAACTTAACTGGAAAATCAGATATACAAGACTATAAGTATGATTATGGAAATTATTGTATGACTATGTGAGGTCACTGTGAATCGAGTATAGAGCTTTGCATCTTCCTAGGATAAGGTCATGTTATTTAGATGAGTTCAACCTTTGTTGGTGTATATATGGAATGTTATATTATGGTAGGGTTTTATCTCTTTATGTAAATATGGATTGATGCACCTTCTCTTATATGTTATATGTACATGATTAGATTTATTTGATTCAATATAGAATTTATTGTATGCCTTATTTACTTGGAACCTTAGTTCAATAGAAAATGAGGAGTAAATAAAATAAACTGGGAAAAAGGGGTTAGTGGTTGAAGTTTTGCTTGACTTCAACACCCCCTATGTTGAGCACTACTTACATACTAATATTTTGAAGAGGAATCAAACTCCACATTGTTATCCCATGCCACGATTGAGTGTGTGAAATACTAGTGTAATACCATATGATGGTGCAATCCTAGTGTAATTATGTGCTTCAACAATGACTTGTGACCTTAGAGGTGTAATTAGACTTAGCTCAGGACTAATTTGTCTATCTGGATGTAGAATTGGGAAGAATAGTTTTTTTTCCTCTCAATTTGTTGTTAGATATCCTGATGCTTTTCAATCATATGAGCCTCTAATGAATGAATGGAGATAAAATATGGCTTTATAATGATCATTTTGAAATTATTTTGAATGGGGATTGAAAAATGTGTGTGATTATCCATTTGATGAATTTAAATTTGATCAACTAGATTTTATTTAGTGAGAGGATGAAATTAGGAAATTTAGACACTATCAACGAGCAAGATTGTCATGAAAGAGTGACTTTATTTGAGAAGTAAAGACAACTAAGCTAGAAGTGTGGATCAGTCTAAGGATGAGCTTTAGTTTTTTGTAATGAGGAATAGGATAATTTAGTAATCATTAGTTTTTTTGGATGGATAGGGCATCTGCATAGAAGTGAATGAATGGTAGTCAAGGACCATGGAACTAGGAATGAGCTAAGTGTGTATAAGGAAGGGTCAAAAATGCCTTATTTTAATAATAAATGATAATTTATATGTCTACAATATTTTATTTAAAATACATTCATAAAACTCTTTTATGAAGGAATAATTATTGAGACTTTTTATGTTTCACAAATCTTTGGAGATGTTTTATGAGTTTTTTAAGTTAGATTAGTGTTATAAATGTTTATAATATAGTAATCATTTCATGAGATTTAATTGCCTTTATCTTAATTGAATACATTTAGTGATTAATTTTTTTGATAATGTTGATAATTACCTTTGATATTTCATGACATAGCATCATTTTCAATACTCACCTTAGATTACTTTTATCTATCATTTGAGAAATGTCTAATGTACTTAAAAGAAGTTTTTTCAAATAGTAAACCTTTGCATTGTTCTACCCTTGCTATTTAAAATGGTTACTTATTCACAAAATCACATTCCTAAAACTCATTCCATGGGTTAGATTTGGTGATTCTAAAATAAGAAATTAAAAACCCATCAGCCTCCTTTATCATTGATAAGCTTGCATGAATAAATATTATCTCGCATGGACTTACAATTACATGCCTTTGTTAATAATATAAAAAAGACTTCCAATAATTTTTTAATCTGACCAAAGGTTCGTACACAAAGTGATTTAACATAAATTTAAACTTGAAAGAAGACTCAGGACATGTATTCTTGTTGACTTATTTATGTTTTAAAAATCTAAAATAATATGTTTTTTAAGTAAGACAGTCTCAAAATTAAATTATCTTGAAAAATCTACTAATAAGCCATACATAGTATAATCAAGAATTCTTGAAAACACATCATAAAATTACTATTGTATGTAGATAAATATATATACCTTATATTAAGTATAATAAAATTATAAAATATAATAAATAGTGTATAATTAATTATTTAACCAAACATATAATGAAATAGAGGGAGATAAGATCCCCTTAACTTCTTTACATATTGTTAAAAAAAATTGATACAATCTAAATTGGAAACTATGAATCCAAAGCTATTCAATATGTCATCTTAAAGTTTGGAGTTAAATAAAGTCAGCTACCAAGACCATGTATATGATCTTAGTAAAACTACATAGTCTTAATAGATTTGTACAATGTGATAAAAGTATATAAATGTATTTTGCCTTTTTCCCACCTTGATTTATGTCCTCTTGTAAATAGATAAATATGTCCGCTTAAAATTTTAAACATTTGTTTGAGGGTTCATGTTAAATAAATATGCTAATTTATCATACACTTAAAATTTCAAAAAAAATATGTTAATAAATAGAAATTCCTTAAAATAAATACGTACCAAAAAAAACTCAAGTGTATCAAAAATGGTCCATAACATAATACTAGATCAAAATTAATAAATGCTTGAGTTACTTGATAGTGCTTGATTTCGAAATGAACCTAATCTCTTTTATTTTTATACATGACTTCAATGCAAATTTTAGCAAATTTCCATTCCATTAATATGAAAAAAAAAACCTTTGGCAAGGTTCGCATGCATGCCAACCTCCAATGGCTGAAAATGGGAAATGTTATAAGGGGCAGATATGCACATCCAATAAAAGGGGAGACATAGAGAAAATGAACATAATTGTATGGATGGTCCTGACATAAGGCAAGGGAAATATAAAATAACTCAAGAAGATAGCATAGGTATAAGCGAAAGAAGGTTATAGGTTGTGCAAATGGACATAACAGTTAAATAACTCTTAGATTAAACTAATCACACAATAATAGATAAATGCACCAAACATATTAAAAAACACAAAATAAATGCCAAGGGAAATGTTTAGGTGTCTGCAACTACCTATATTTCATCGTGATAACTTTGCATCCAAATACAACATTAGAGTCTTAGAATAAATAAGCAATGTGATGGCAATAAACATCAAAATTGAAAATGTTCATTCACATGTACTTCACGTACTTTCAAAAGAAATGATGATTTCATTGACTATGATAATTTAATTCATATGTGAATTTACACTAAAGACAAATATTGGCCCATGGTATTGAAAATGTACAATTAAAATAATAATATGGAGTGCATACACACATCCCAAGGAATACACAAAAATACATTAATCTTTTAAAAAAGGGAAAAGTAACTAGAAAACACCAATCCAACAAAATGGAGAACAATGAAGAATATAAAAAAGAGGTGGGTCCGATGTAAGGAGATGAATCTTATTTCTCAAGCGAAACACTTATGATATTAAAAAGTCATAAATAAATGTTTGATTGGTGCAAGACCATATGAATTATTAGATTTTTTATGTCTCACAAGTCTACCAATGAGCTTGGAAGATAGTTACAAGGCCTTTCATTGGAGAATTAACCTTAATTTGGGTTCTTCCTATAAGTTTCTAGGCTTATCTTAGGTCTTGTGTGTGCATTTATTGTATTTATAAATACAATTTATTCTAGCATTTTGAGATGTCACTTTCCTCTTTAATGTAGTTGTAGGCTTTAGAGTTACTTGCATGTAACTTCTCTCTTGCACATGACACACACATCCTCCTCACTTGTAAGAGGATTAGGGACACATAGCACACATAGTAGAGTTTGCACTTGTAACTCGTTTTCTCTATTAGCTCTTTATAAAGAGCTCTATTTTCCCTTTCTTCTACACTCGTACTACAGTCTCATAACACTCTTGTTGATATAGTCTTACTCTTGCATCCCTGATTCTCTGTTATCCTAATGTCATTCTTCTCCTACCTTCTTCATGCTATTGTAATTGAAGATTTTTGTTGCAAGCTTCCAATACTAGTGTGAAGTTTTTCTCCGTATGATGATTTTTCCACTTGTCACATTTATCTCAAGTTTGTGGTTTGTGTTCACTTCAAGGTAACTTTGTTCCTTAATTTGTATTACTTATTTAATATTTAATTCGATCCTTGGTAACATTTATGTCATGCTATCATAGCCATGGAATTCTAACATTGATTCTTGAAATTGTTTTTTACAGATTTGAAAGTGAAAAAATATTTTTTTGTCTTCTAGCATTATATTTTTTCTCCACATTAATTGTTTTTAAGCAGTTTTTTCCCTGTGACATAATATTTTTCCCTCTAACCTTTTGTTTGCAGGTTTCTAAAAGTTCTCTTTTTTGTACTGTGTTGCTATTCCAAACAACTCCCTTTGCATTCTCCCAGTGTCATTAGTGCCTTTCTTTCTAATTTATATCATTATTTTACTGAAGCATATTATTTTTTGATCTGACCTTTTTACATATTTTTTACATTCTGCACCATTGCTCCACCTTGTAATGCCTTCTATATCTTTTGCAAAGTGCTTTTCTTATCGAGTTTTTTATTGGTTTTGTTTTTTGGAATCTTGTCATTCCCTTTAGTTATAACGTCTTTTAACTCTTCTTTGAGTTTTTTTCAACTCTAATATTTAAATCGATAATAGTTCCTTCTACATTAGATTATTTGATGTAGCATAATATATTTTAACTCAACATTTTTATTCAAAGTGTTACGCTTATTTTATACAGCTATTATAAAACTATATCAATCTATTTTAAAATAATTTTTAATCCTTTTAAGAGCTTCTAATAGCATTACTAACCTGCGATTTATTTCTCGCTAGAAATTTCTAAACTACAACTTGTCTTTGCATTCCATCGTGTTTCTAACTCTTTAAGAAAAAAATATAATCATAAACATTTTTTTCAAATCATGCATTCATTTTACTTTATTATGCGTGTGTTATCAATCTTTAAACAAATCCTCAAATTAAACTTCTCAATTTATTCTCTTCTTCCCACGGAAAGTGAGATTTTTTTTTTTCCAATCCAAATTTAAAAAAAAAGTAATTTGTTTTTTATTTGCCTTTATCTCTCAAAAAGCATTTGCCTTATCTTTCAAAAAGCAAAATCTAAAAAGTCATGCATTTAATTTTTAAAAATGACATTTTTTAATCCTTAAATCAAAGTGATTAAATGTTTTTAATAATTCTTTAGAATTCATTCGAAAAAGCTTTCATATAATATTAAATAATAATAATAATTCAAACTTTTATCAAATCATGTTATACTTATAAGTGGTTACTTTTTTTTAAAGATTTGATCTATAAATAACAAAACAAAAATAAATAAATCTTTATTTATGCATATGTATGTTTTTAAAGCTCAAGTGTTCAATTTATAAAGGGCTTCTTTTGTGTATTTATGTTCCTTTTTATATGTGTCTTTCAAGGCCATATTTGTTTCCATTCAAATTTGATAAGTTTTTAAATTATTGGATATATATATATATATATATAGGAAGTTTTTGTATTTTAGTGTATATTTATATTTATAAGTTAATTGATAAATTTTATATAAGTTTGTTTTTAAATATTATTAGTTTTTTTTAGCAAAGATTTGGTATGTAAGTTTTTTTATTGTATTTTATTGTTTGCATCTTAACGTGTTCAAAATGGCTCTCAAATTAGCAATTTTTTTAGTATTTTAAAATGTTTCACGTTAACTTTCTAATATAAATAAAGAAATTGTTTTTTTTAAACAAGAAATACGATGTCAAAATGATATTATTTCTAATTTATATAAATCCATTTATGATAAATTAGAGTAATCTTTATTGACATGTTAACCATGTAATTTAGATCTTTTACTATTGTTAATAGCTCTAATGATGATAGATCTTATTCTACTTCTACACAAACTCAAACTCATAAGCACACTCCTACCAACCTTGGTTTCAAAATTATATACTCTATGGGCTATTCGAGTGGTGGGCTTGGTAAGTGTAAAGACGGTATTTTCAAACCTATTTTACATACTTCTAATACAAATTTTAAACTTCTCGGTTTTGGTGATTCTAATATTTCTAATGAAATTTTGACATCTTATTGTCCTCCTCACCGTAGAACTTATAATGCAACTTATTTTGATTATAATGCTTCTAATACTCATACTTAGGTTAAAATTATTAAACCTTGTGTACATTGTAGAAAATACGAGTACCGTATATCTAAATGTTAAAAATTATCCCTATATAAATATTGTGATAAATCCATGCACAACACTTTGCATTTTAGTTCAAATGATTATATTTCTCACCTCTAAGTGTAAAATTGTTTGGATTTCAAAAAAATGAATCTTCTATATACTTTGATATGTCTTACAATAATTATTGTAATACTTCATGTAGAATATATTTTATAAGTGACGCATCTTCTTTATCTATATTTTGATTAACTTAATCTTTTTTATGAATTCCTTACTTTTTATTGCATAAAATATATGCTTTGATTATGTTGACTAACTTTTTTTCATATAGGACTTTGCACTTTAGGATAGAAGTTGTCTTTGCTCAAATTTTTCTAGTTGTACATCTACTTTTATTACATTATGTATGTAGATTATATTTTTAGTATATTAGTTATTTAACATGAAATATTGGTGTTAGTTTATTTATTTTACAAGGTTTCGTAGATCATTTTTCTTTCTTATCGATCTTTATTCCATTGTGGATTGACCACATTGTTCGAAAAAAAAAATCAGAGATTTTTGGTGATCACACTTTCTTCCTTGCAACTTTTGGTAGCATCTTTTTTTCCTCTCTTTCTAAATTTGTTGTAATTTCTCTTCAAGGAAGTTTCTATTAAGGGAGAGTATTATATAATTTTAAATCTCTTTCTTATTTGTAAAAGGTTTTTTCTACTTTTATAACCTTAAATATCTTAAGAGAGAGTGTTAGAGAATTAACTTTGATTTAGATCATTACTATAGGTCTCTAGGTTTATCTCAGGGCTTATATGTGTGTATTTGTTATATGTATAAATATATTTTATTCTAATCTTTTGAGGTGTCACTCACCTCTTTAGTCCACTCGTAGGATTTAGAATTATTTACATATAACTCATATCCCTCCATATGGTACACATATCCTCTTCACTTATAAGAGGATGAGGGACACATGGCACACATATTGGAGCTTACACTTGTAACTCTTTTTCTCTCTTAGCTATTTATAAAGATCTTTCATTTATCTTTATTATATACTCACTACTATACTCTTACAACACTCTTGTTTATCTAGTTTTGCTCCTATATCCTTGATGCTCTCTTGACCTAATGTCATTCTTCTCCTAACTTCTTCATGCTATTGTAATTGGATATTCTTGTTGTAAGCTTTCAATACTAGTGTGGGGTTTTTTCTATATGACAATTTTCTCACTTGCCATATTGTTTTAAATTTTTGGTTTGTGCTCTCTTCAAACTATATTTATTTATTAATTATTCAACATTTAATTCAAATTTTTGCAACATTTATGTCACCTCTTTCTATTGATCATATGAGAGGATTAGAATTAGAAATTAATTAACTTGATGTTAGCCCCTATGGTGGACTTGTGTCTAGAAATTCATTGAATATATCTCAAAAATATGGGACCTTTGGAAGTTCATAGATACATGTGTTGGACTTTAAATTATTAACTTATTATCAACAAATATAAATATTGTTTGAATTGAGAGATGGAGTTTTGTATTTCATTATTTTTGAAATATAGGTAAATGCAGCTTGATGAAAAAATACATGTTATATTCTAGAGAATAAAATCATTCATTGTATAGATGTTAATATTCTTCAAGTTAAGGGTTAATCTTGATTTGAAGAAACACTCTCCAATTGATCACATTTTCAATTTTAGAATATTGTTATGATAATAAATATTATCTCTAAATGATTGATTTATTGATTTTTAAAAAATTTATATAGTATCTCCAAGGGAAACATTTAAAATTATATGGTTTACTTAGAAAGTTAGTTTGAACTCAAGATTGTCACTAATGCGTCATTTACAGACTTAAAATTAGTCAAGGATGGTATGAGGAAATTAGTTCTAAATATTCAAGTAAAGCAAGGTTGTCCTTTATCCCTGAATATTTTTTGTATTTACATATAGAATTTAAAAAATTAGTTGAGAGGTATTGGGTACACAAGTATCAATATTTACAACTACACCATTATATTTATATTTTATGTGAACAAAATTGTATTCCTTGCCAAACACCAAGTGATGACTTGGAAAAAAAAGTTAATTGTCCTTCAAATTTTTTGCAACATGTATAGCTTAACTATAAATGTTAATAAAATTAAAATCATGATTATCTTATCTAACAGAGGAAACCTAATTTACAATTTTTTCAATAATCATCTTCTTAAGATAGGTTGTAATTCAAAATACCTTGGTATTAAACTTAATCATAAACTAAACTAGAACCTTGTCACTAAAAAAAGAATTTGTGTGGGTTAGTAGGTATTTTATGATGTCAAAAAGTATTGAAAAGATGATGAAATTCAATGTTAGGATACAAAGAGAGTTCTATTCTCTAGCATTGTAATTCATGTGATACTTGAGGGTTATGGATTTTGGGGTGGAAGCATATCTCAATAAACTTGGTACAAAATTGAGCAAATTTAGAAGAAAATATGAATTATTTACAATTTCAAAATTAAAATTAATATACCTTAACTTATCTTCCTCATTAAAGCTAGTATGTTGTCTATTGAAATTAAGGTTGTGAAACTTAAGGTGGAAGCATATCTCAAATTTTTTTGAAGGAATCCAAAAGTAAATATGTGTTATTTAAATTAAATTTTAAAAACAATACACCTCACCCTATCCTCCTCATTAAAGATGGTATGTTGCCCATTGAAAATGAAGCCTTAAATGGTATATTTTATACAAACACAATCTAACAAAATTTCTTACCATTGCTCAACAATCTTGTGTAGCACATCTTCCTCCTAAAAAATGTTGGAAAAATACTTTGATATATGGTTAAAATTTTGGGGCATCCATAAATGAAATAATCCTATCATGCGATGCAAATATAATATTAAAAATTTAAAATAAATTATTTTTTAAATAGTAGTTATGTATTCCTCCAACAATCACATGTGATGGGTCCCACTGTTTCAAATCAATGACCTTATCATTTCAATTTCTATACATTACCAACTATGGTACGGGTAAGTTCACAAAGTTGGGGGATAAAAAGTGGCCTACTCGTGGACATGATTTTTTTTAAATTTTATAAATTTGAACTTATATAGATAATTTTAGATATCTACACTCCAAATTTGAAGATGGTGTAAAAACATGAAATGTAGCATTTCGAGTGTAGTTTTCAAAACATTAATTTTTTAAAAATGGTTAAGTATAACTAGGTCAAACATATAAAATTTGAAGAGGAACTCCTATTTATTTCAGAAAACATAGTAGATAGATGGTCATAGCATGCATCATTTTTTTAATAGAGTTTAATATTATTTGAAACCCTTTGGGAAAAATTTAGATAAAAGCTTCTATCACGTCACCTATATTTTTTTGTATTTTTTCAATGAATATATTTTTTAATAAATTTTACAAGTAAATAGATCCTAAAAACTGACAAAGAAATGGATCATCATCCGTGAGTCATGCCTAACTACCTCAAAACAAAATGAAAATCAATTTTTTTTAATGTGTGTATAACTATGTGTACTATGTCACCATATATATTTTTTTCACTCAGATCAATGAAAGACAAATTACATGAACATATATAGGCATGTATGTTTATAGCATGTAGTGGCCTAAAAAATGCATAGTTAGAAATAAATATAGTTTGAAACCTTAAATTAGTCCAAAAATTATAAGTATCATATTATTTTGAAAGAGGAGAGCATGTTCATCATGACGGTATCAAGTTTTTGAATTTTCACATTGAAATTCTTAGTGTATTTAGCAATCAAAATTGAAATTTGTTATTTATTTTCATGCCTTTCAAAACTCAGCTATACATTGACAGTCCAAGCCTTTAGCTCAATAATACAAGCCATTCCTGATCTAAAAGGTGTGGGAATTAAATTCAAATTCAAATATCATGATTGCATTAATAACGCGATCATGTTATATATTCTCAACATCCTAAAACTTGAATAGGAACCATTAGGCCTAGTAGTCTTAAGATCAAATATTGGTTTTATATTAAGATTGTTGTTTGGGACCAATGTTCTTATCTAAAATTGATAGCATTGAATGATAATTAGAGATGTATTAACTTATGAATCAATTTATTATTCCTTCGATCCTAATATGGTGTGAAATCGCACCAATAGATCCTAATTTGATATTAGATGGACATATTTCCTTGGATGGAGCTTGGTTGGCCCCAATTACGTATCAAACTAAATTAAATACTTGGTTTTTTATAATATGGTGTGCAATTAGAGACCCGATTGACATCATATGGACATAATTCCTTTCCCAGGGCTCATTTAACCTCGATTGTGTATTAGATTGAAGTAAATATTCAATTAGTATAATATGTTATGCTATCAAAGCCCTAATTGACATTATATTAAAGGAATTCCTTACATGAGGACCAATTACTCTTAATTATATATTATACTAAATAAAATACTCAATTGGTTAAATATGATGTGCAATTAGTGGAAAATATTCACAATGGATAAATTAGATGGACACAATTTGTTGTATGGGGTGAAAAATGCCTCGATTGATATTTTAGGTGGAAGTAGTTAATTACATAGGACTTAGTTGTCAATTGTGTATAGTATTGAAAAAAATATCAATTAATTTAACATGGTGTAATTAGAGCCCCAAATGACATTAGATGGATGTAATTCCTTTCTTGGGGATTGAGTGGCCCCAATTGTTTATCATTTTGAACCTAAATACTCAATTGATTCAATATGGTGTGTAATTAGGGATAATGGAACCCAACTGGAACATTATATGGAAAAAATTACTTTCATGGGGCTCAGTTGGCCCCAATTATGTATAAGATAAAACCAAATACATGATTAATTGGATATAGTTTACAATTGGGGCTAACAAAGTTATAATTAACTTTAGATGTATTCAATTACTGACATGAGCCTTGGTTGGCCATAATTGCATATTCAACTAAACTAAATACTTAGATGATTCAATATGTTATGTATTTGGGACCAATAGATCCCCTATTGACAGTAGAAGGATGAAATTTCTTACATAAAGCTTGTTTGGACTAAATTTAATAGATCATATTGAGCCAAATATTCTTTCAGTTGAATTTGGTGCATAATCAGAATCTTGATTGTTATTAAAGATGGATGTAATTCCTTATAGAGGATTCAATCGGTCATGATTTCATATCAGATTCATGATAACACTCAATTATTTGAATAAGGTGTGCAATTAGGGCCCTAATTAAAATTATGTTGACATAATTCCTTGGGCAAGCCTCGATTGGCCCCAATTATGTATCATCTAGAAATGAATACTCGATTAGTTTAATATGGTATGTAATCAAGGCCAAGTAAGCCCTAATGTCCATTATATATGAATGCAATTCATTACACATAGCTCCTTTGGACCGAATTACATATCAAATTGAAAAAATACTTATTTTTTTAATATAGTGAGCACTTGGATTCCCAATTGATATCATATAGATGAAATTATTTATATTGAGGCTCAATAGACCCATGTGATCAATTTGGCCCCAATTAACATCCTTTATATATAGTAAGTAATAGGTTCACAGGGATGAACTTGGCTAAAATTGCATCAGTCATTACCATAATTGACTTCATAGGCTCAATCTATGATGATGTGGGGGATAATTGATCCCAAATTCACATTCTTTACTCATAAATCTATGTTCAAGGAGCTCAAATTTACCCCAATCACCATCATGATTGTACAAGTTATATACCCTAAAACTTATACCTTAATCCCTAATCCCTAAATTTCATAATCCCTAAACTCCATTTGATATAAATATAAACTCTTTAAAACTTGAACCAATCATTTTAGCCCAAATTAACATCATTTAGACTAATAATTAAGCTCATAGGGCTCTATTTGGCCTAAATCACATGACTGATTTCCCCATTTGATTAATTCACTCAATCTACATGATGACATCTATGGTATATTGACAACCCAAAAACACATTCTATAGTCACAAATGGGTCCAAGTGATTGAAATTATCCTTAATTATCTTTGTGATTGACCCTGTGTACCCTAAACTATGTATATGAATTAAAACCTAGAAGTCATAAACCATAAACCCTAAACACTATACCCTAAATTTTAAATCATTTACTTTCTAGGTATTTACCAACTTCAATTTAGTCCCAATTAAAATCCTTTGTAGTAAGAATCCGGTTTGAACACATGGTATATCTAGTTATTAGACATTAATATACAAGTCCTTAAACCTAAACCCTATGCCCAAATCAATGATAATAATTAAAACATAAATTATAATCCATATTCCCTAATGCCCACTACATGCCACAAACATACATGCCTTATGATATAACTGATTTTATCATGAGATGTCATAGAACACACTTTTTAAACTTATGGCTAAAGCCTTTGGAGTACCAATCTAGCTGTGTATTTATTCAGTAAATTAGGGCTATTTCGATCCCCTTCAGCCTAATTAACCAAAGAGGAGGAGAGATAGTTGATTCTTTTAATTGAATAGGCATTTGAGGTCAATTTGAACCCCTTCAATAGTAAGATATGATTTGGGGCAAAATCAAAAGATCAATCTTCTATCATGAATTGATCCAATTAGTCAATTTGTGCAATTCCCTATATGATCTAGATAAAATTGAGCCCCTAAACCAAAATTATGTCTCAATAGATTTTATAACATGTATACAACATGTACCTACCATAATTGAATATAATTTTATCATAAATGCAAACATGAAGGTAATCAAGTCATAGATAGGTGTCACAAACAACTCAAATGTTCTTTAATTACCTTAGTTATTGGACCCTATATCCAATATCTTAAACCCTAAATTACCCTATACCATTTAAATTTAACCCCAAACCCTATACCATTTACATTAAACCCTAAGCCATAATCCCTAAACCCCAAACCCTTTAAATTATAAACCCTAAACCAATAAATTTAGCCCCAATTAACATATTTTACATATATAGTAAGAATTAGGTTCAGAGGGATGCACTTGGTTAAAATTACATCACTCATTAACACAATTGAATTCATAGGCTCAATCTATGATGATGTGGGGGATAATTGATCCCAAATTCACATTCTATAATCACAGATATAGGTTTAAGGCTCTCAAATTTGCCCTAATTGCCTACACAATTGCATAAATATACCCTAAGCCCTAATCCTTAAAGTTCTTAATCCTTAAACTCTAAACCACAAATATAAACTCTTTAAACCTTAAACCAATAATTTTAACCCAAATTAACATCATTTCTAGACTAAGAATTAAGTTCACAGGGCTCAGTTTGGCCTAGATCACATGATTGATTACCCCATTTAACTAATTCACTTAATATTCATGATGACATCTAGGGTATAATGACAACCTAAAAACACATATTATTATTAACAACTTATTATTATTTTTTAGGGCTTCAATGTACTTAGAGCTTCTTTTTCCAAGTATTAGAAGAAGAAAAAAAATGAATTAAGAAGTAATACCATGGCATTTAATTCACATTGGGAAACATATTGGTCAACCACTTAACAAAGTAAAACCACAAGTTATATGGAATTTAATGCACTTTAGGAAATGTGCTCAAAAACATTTTTGTGCCACGTATGTCATAAAATCATGCTACTTGCTATTTTATTAAATGCACACATTGTTAGGTTGTGGAGCTAAAGGCTTCACTAATGCAGACATGGAGGAGGTTGCAGAGGAGTTGCGGAGTGTCACAAACTCCGGCGTCAGTCAGGCCAACCGACGACGGTAGGTAGGAGACAGGAAGCAACCGACGTCGATCAGAGATCGGCCAGCGTCAGCGACCCCCAGGTGGACAGGGACCAACGTTGATCGCCTGTGTGGTTTGACTGTGAGTATATTACGGGCAGTCAGTTGACGAACCAAGTGTTTGCATGATGAGAGCTATTTTTAGACTGGGAGCTGCGGATCTAATTATTGTTTAGATGAGATCTATATAATAGACTCATGGTTGTATTGGAAACTTGTGCTAGGGAGTAAGAGAGCAAATAGCTCCTTCAGAGAGAGGTAGAGCAATGGTGCATTCCTCCTAGTGCCACAGTACCAGGTGTGTGGGTGCTGGATTGGAGAATCAGCAAGGTTCTTCATGTATGTATGATCTTGGTCATCAGGTGAGCATGGCCTTTATAGGAGATCTACATGGTAAGTAAGATCATTGATATGCAGGTGTATGTGTGTGCAAGGTCAAGGTTCACAGGTGTGCAGAACTAAGTTGATTTGTAGGTGTGCAAGATCAGATAGGACAGCAACACAACAGGGAGTAGAATCAGGCAGGATCTACTTGGAGAACAGGTGTGTACTCAGATAGAGCAAAGAGGAAGGCAAGGGAGTTCCTTCCATAAGTAAGGTCTATTGAGGTGCAGGTTGTTGTAGGTTCAGGGGAGATCTACTTAAAGTATAGTTGTGTACTTGTGGAGTGCGTGGAGCACTTGTGGTGTGCGTGGAGCACGAGTATAAGGTGAACACCAATTTAGTGTTTGAGTTGGGTGTTGGGACCTAGGAGAGAGAGCTTTGAGGAGAGAATTACTGTTCACTTGAGGTGTGGGAAGCCTCTGAAGAGGTGGTGGAGAAGAAGTGGCATCTTCTTTATTGTATTCTTTTCTTCAAGAGTTTTAATACAAGTTGTGTATTGTCTCTCATATCATGTGTTATTTATGAGTTCTAGTTACTTGTGTATTCTGGTTAATTTCTGCATATTAAGTTGCTTGGTTTAGTAATCAATTGTGTGCTTCCGGTTATTTATCCCAACACTTGGTATCAGAGCTAAGGTTGCAGGGAGCAGGTTTTGTGTTTGGTTACAGGTCACTCTCAGGGGTTTCTGATCGAGTGGGAGTAGAGCAATGGCAGATCAAAGTAAGCTAAGAATGGAGGAGTTGAAAAGCACAGGTGGTCACCAACGGTCATATGGAAAGAAAGAGCAGGTAAAAGAATATTGTTGGTTGGTAGCAGATCAGCATGAAGGAACTGAAGATGCATATGTTGCAGGTGTTGTTGCATAGGATGTTTTGGAAGGTTTCTTGGATAAAGTTGAATCTTGGATAACAGATTCGGTTGCCTCTTTCCATGCAGCCCCAGGGAGAGGAGCTGGTGAGCCTTGCCAAAGAATTGGCAAAGGGGAAGTGAAGCTGAAATCGCAGGCGGCCAACACATGGGTGTTGAAGGAGGTCATGCAGGTCCCAGGTTTGGAGATATGGCTAATTTCTTCAAAAAGGTTGGGTGATGAGAGATGTACGAGAGCTCTCACAGTGGATGCATTTGAATTAGCTGGTGGTAAGAAAATAGGTACTCTTTATCTACTTGTTTATATTACTGATTCTTCTTTTATTGCAGAGACGTGGCTTCGTAGGCTTGGTCACATGAGCAGAAAGGAGATGCATGTTCTTAAGCAGAAGACAGATATATTTAACAGGCTTAAGAACTGGAAATCCTTGGTGTACTTGGAGGAGATGGTGGACAGAGACCAGTGGATGGGGCTGGATACTTCTGAGCAGGGCAGTTTGGACATGGGGATTGATTCAAAGGAGCTCACGGGTAAAAATTCATCACTCACAGGAAACACAGGTACCGGCGTCAGCAGGAAAACTAACGTCAGCATTAGGTAAGACCAATGTCGGTCATGAGAACCGACGTCGGTAGCAGGAGACACTGACATCGGCAGGGTTGGTAGTCAGGATAGGCGCAGGAACTGATGTCGATTGGATGCAGACTGTGGGTTGGCTGAGGTCGGTCACTATAACAAATTTTGTGTGGACAGCATGCTGTCAAGGAGTCTCAAACACCCATACGGAGGACTGAAGATGTAAGTAGGCCCTCAAATTCGTTGTTCCTCTTCTTTATACTCAGTGCTGATTGTAGAGCAGGAAGGATCCAGGAAACAATGGGAGCATGGCATGGAGATATTGCAGAACCAAGCGAAGATTTGGTAGGGTTGCTAGCGGGAAGAAAGCACAGAGACGAATGGATACCTTAGTTGAAGAATAGAGAGAATGGACATGTGAGATGGAAGACCAAGGCATATGGTCTTGAGGAAGCTGCAGGTCAGTGGTACAGGTTTTGACAGGTGGAGGATGAAGCATGGCTTCAGTCAATGTCAGGTAACTACTGTGGTTTGCCTTACCAGGTGGATGATGAGTCATGACATCATTTTGTTGCTGTATGTGGATTGTATGTTTGCTAGCAGGATTGTACATACAAGGTTTTGCTGAGCTAAGGGTAAGATTAGTTTAGTGGTTTGCTATGAAGAATTTGGAGCAACGAAATTCTTTGGCATGGGAGACATGGAGATCACAGGTTGATTTTATTTCTAGTGGGAGTTGATGTGAATCAGGTGTCGGCAAGGTTCATTATGCAGGATGCAGAATCAGAGTGTACCAAGGGTTGGACAGTTCAGTGTCTGAAATCACATGAGGTCTGGTATAGACCTGAGTTTTCCCAAGTAGTGGGAGTTGTCAGAGAGTTATGAGCTAATTCTGAGAAGTGAGTTCTCAGGTATTTGAGAAGGACCAGCAGCAGGGATTCATGCTATTCAGGGTCAGGACTTCACTACGTGGATGTGTAGGTTCAGATGTGGCAGGGTACTCAGATGACAGGAGTTACACCATAGTGTGTGTGGTGGGTTGTCTTCAAGATTGAGCTTGAAGAGGGATACAAACCAAGAAATAGATTAGACAGGGTACAGGTACAGGTACAGTGTAGCTATTTATCTCCAAGTGGGAGATTGTTAGGTTATGGAGCTAAAAGCTTCACTAATGCAGACATGGAGGAGGTTGCAGAGAGTTGCAGAGTGTCACAGACTCCAGCGTCGGTCAGGCCAACCGACGACGGCAGGTAGGAGACAGGAAGCAACCGACGTCGGTCAGAGATCGGTCGGCGTCGGTGACCCCTAGGCGGACAGGGACCGACGTCGGTCGCCTATGTGGTTCGACTGTGAGTATATTACGGACAGTCAATTGACGAACCAAGTGTTTGCATGATGAGAGCTATTTTTAGACTGGGAGCTACGGATCTAATTATTGTTTAGATGAGATCTATATAATAGACTCATGGTTGTATTGGAAACTTGTGCTAGGGAGTAAGAGAGCAAACAGCTCCTTCAGAGAGAGGTAGAGCAATGGTGCATTCCTCCTAGTGCCACAGTACCAGGTGTGTGGGTGCTGGATTGGAGAATCAGCAGGGTTCTTCATGTATGTATGATCTTGGTCATCAGGTGAGCATGGCCTTTATAGGAGATTTGCATGGTAATTAAGATCATTGATATGTAGGTGTATGTGTGTGTAAGGTCAAGGTTCACAGGTGTGCAAAACTAGGTTGATTTGTAGGTGTGCAAGATCAGATAAGATAGCAACACAACAGGGAGCAGAATCAGGTAGGATCTACTTGGAGTATAGGTGTGTACTCGGATAGAGAAAAGAGGAAGGCAAGGGAGTTCCTTCCATAAGTAAGGTCTATTGAGGTGCAGGTTGTTGCAAGTTCAGGGGAGATCTACTTGAAGTATGGTTGTGTACTTGTGGAGTGTGTGGAGCACTTGTGGTGTGCGTGGAGCACGGGTATAAGGTGAACACCAACTCAGTGTTTGAGTTAGGTGTTGGGACCTAGGAGAGAGATCTTTGAGGAGAGAATTACTGTTCACTTGAGGTGTGGGAAGCCTCTGAAGAGGTGGTGGAGAAGAAGTGGCATCTTCTTTATTGTATTCTTTTCTTCAAGAGTTTTAATACAAGTTGTGTATTGTCTCTCATATCATGTGTTATTTTTGAGTTTTAGTTACTTATGTATTCTGGTTAATTTCCACATATTAAGTTGCTTGGTTTAGTAATTAATTGTGTGCTTCCGATTATTTATCCCAACACACATCATTTCAATTTATGGGGAGCCATTTCCCTTCTATCACAATGTCAATTGAAAACCATATGCTTTAACATAGGGAGAGACATGATTATTCATAAATCCAAGCCATTCTAGGGGAAAGGTCCCAGTAGCCGTGCATCTTCACTTTGGACCATAATTGTAATCCCTAATCCTTAAAACATAAATTTTAATCCCTAATCCATAAACCCTATGCACTAATTCCTTAATACCTAATCCATAATCCCTTATCTATATTAAGTATAACATGATCATGTTATTTAATAATGCAATCCAGTTATTATTAACATAGGCAAAATTTGGTCTTAATTTATAATTACCAACCCCAAAGCTTATATCGACAATAACATGACCATGTTATGTAATAACATGATTGCATTACTATCGATATAAACTTCTTGATGGTTTGGATTGGCTGGGACCTTATACAAAACATAAAGCAATCATGTTATGTAATAATGCAATCACATTATATAACACGGTCATATTATTATTTTAGTGATAATCTCACTTATCAATGACTATTTTTAGCCCAAATCAAGACTTCTATCCCCACAAACATTCTTTGCATACTTTTACAAGATCTATGTACCTATGTGCTTGACCCCACCTTTAAAAATTTGTCAATTATCCCTTTTGATGGGTTCTAGATCACATTCAAAGAGGAAGAGGAAGTTGTTGAAGAATAAAACACCATAAGAATTAGAATATTTCAAAGAGAAACACAAGCTACTAATGCAAAAAGTTTGTGGTTAATAAGGTACAAACCCTAATCTTGATGAACCAAATGCCATAGATAATGAGCCAATTGATGATAATGAATTAATCAATGATTAAATTGACTATAATCAATTGAATAATGTTGAAATTAACCATAATGAAATGAATAATAATGAAATTGACCATAATGAAATCAATAATAATGAAATTGAAAATAATGAATTAGTTAATGTTGGAAGTTCACATTCAAAGTTCCATGTTTTTTATTTTGTTGATGATGAGTCTATGTATGATGCTTCACCCCCCATGAGTGAATAAATTTTGATGGAAACAAATAATGATGAAATTAACCATCAATAAAATTTCATGGAAACATATAATGAAGAAATTAACAATGAAGAATTTAATGACATCCCACCTCTAAATAATGAAATTAATAACGGTTTTGACACACCCTCTCAACAAATTCCACCATTACTAACACCTCCAAGAATTATGCATATAAAATACAAGTACTTAATTAAAGTTGATGAAATATTTTAAAACCAATGCATAACAAAATGTCTGATCACCATTCAAGAAGACTAACTCAACAAATTTGGGATACTTCCTTTCATAATTTGGAGTATGATGGTCAAAGATGTCAATTATTTGATTCTTTGATAAAATTGATTAAGATGAGACCTATAATATACACATTATGACTAAGAAAATCTAACATGGATCATGAAAATGATGAAATTATTGAAAATCTACATGATGCATATCATATTATAGGCCTAATATCACATAACAAAGAATGTAATGTTTTCTGATGCATAATGATAACTTGTGCAGTAAGTGCTAAAATAGTGAAAAAATGATTGATTTCAAAAACAATCCAAACACTTGATATATACATAAAAACATTAATGAAAGCAATTGCAAGACATGAAAGATTTAATTAACCTAATACCAATGAGCTATGGGCATTCTCTGGTAGACTTCCACAAAAGGACAAGGCTATAGTCAATACTCTGAAAGAGTAACTTGCTCAATTTTGGAAAGACAATACAAGAGTTTTACCCAATGTAAGAGATGTTATGAAAAGAAGAGTTGGTTCTTGTAACCATGAACCGCATCCAAAACATTTATTAGATATGACTCAAACATAATTATACTCTAAAGTTTTGGTAAAACATCCACAAATTTCAATTTTTTAAAGATTTTTTGAGATGACAAAACCTTTTTATGTTAAAATAAATCACACACGCACCACTTGTTGTAGGTAACATGTTGAATTTTCAATGCACTATGATTTTTTTTTCATATTCATTGTACTTTGCATACTAACATTTTTTAGGAGTGTGGCATTGAATTGCCACCAAAATCAGTGAGGGAATTTATTCCAACTATCTTCTGCAAAAGACTAGATGGGAAATTATTTTACAACAAATCATGTTTAAATATAAATTGTAATATTTCTAGTGGATTGCCAAATTTAAAAAAATGTATCCATGAGTATATTACAAGTGAAATTAGATAGGAATTAGTTAGTTTAAGCAAATATAAATTAGTGACTTATCAATTAAAAGATGGCAAATAATCTAAAAGGTGTGAGCTTGTTACAAAAAAGATACCTGCTTTGTAATTTTTGGTCAAATTTAGGGAGAAGATTATTTATGACTATGCAAGGCACACACACAAGGCTAAATGGTTGGATGAACATTTCAAGATATGCAAGGATATATTCCCACTTGTTTCCATTATTTTAGTAGTTGATTTTGTAAATAATTACACATTCGAACCCCAAATGGAAGATCAATCACAGTATTACAACTCATCACAAGTAACAATATTTGTGCATATAGCATTCGTGCATGCACCTGATAATACAAAGCAATAATGAAAAATATTAAGGGAGTACCATTTATATATCAATGATAAAATATCACATTTTTTAGAGTATGTGTAAGGTTATTTTTATAAGTTCTATGAATAGTTGAGTCAGAAGAACATTACTTTCAATCAACATTACATTTGGTCAGATAATTGCACGTCGTAATTCAAAAATGCATGAATGTTTTATTGGTTGAGTAGTATGTACATTACCATAGGTGTAGAACATATTTGTATTTTCATTGAAGTTGGCCATGGAAAAGGGGAGCATGATGGTGCTAGAGCATGTGTAAAAAGAGTTATTGCAAAGGAGTTGAAATTTCAAGAGGGTGTTCATTTGATAGATGCAAAAATTATGATTGAATGGTGTAATGAGAACATATGTCATGTTTCTCAAAACTATTTTTAGACATTTTTGGTTAATGTAGGAAGAACACTTGGCAAAGTATAAGGATTGTATGACTTAACAGGTTCAAGTGACCTCCACTCATTTTGTATCTCAAATGCAAGTTTTTAGACTATTCATAAAAGACACTTGGCATATTTCTATTTTGCATGCATGGATTCTATTTGGAATGAGTGTGAGTCACAAGATTGGGTGGATTATTGGAGTTCTAAACCTCTTATTTTAATCAACACATATCAGGTTCTAATAGCATTACGACTTATACATATGACATCATCAGATGACTTTGGTCATGTATCTGATCTAGTACAACCAGGTAGAATATTTTTCATTATGTAAAATTTATTATCATTATTTATATATCTTCATATTGTCACTAAAAATGATTTTTTATGATGTACATGGCACGTTTTTATAGTTATTGCAAATAAGGATAACAAAGAAGGCATTGATTACTACTTGTGTCAATGTGTAGAGAGAAATAAAAAATTGACTTCCCCAGTTACAAATGGAAAAAACATTAACTATCTCATTGGGTTAGTGGTAGTCATTGGAACTTGGTTTTGATGATATCCTATAAAAAATCTAGATCAATGGTTATTTGAAGATTTTGAAATGCACAGGAAGATACTGCACTATTCAAATTTGATTCTTACAATGAATATTCAATTACAAAAATATCATGAGAGACCATTAAAAAAGAAACTATGGAAAGTTTTAGAGTTATATCATGAAGTTATTCTTGATAATATCAAGGCTATATCAAATCCTAGTGGTTTTTTGGATTGAAATACGGAGGTATGTTGACTTTTTAAATGTAGATGTAATCAATTTTACCATTTTTTTTCTAGGTAGTACATATATAAATTTTATTAATAATTGCTTACTAAATTTTTTTTGTAAGTTAGTGGTGCTAGATAAGCTTCCATTTTCACTTGGTTGGCACTTTCATTAGAGAATTCTATATTCTTGAAGCTAAGAGAAGCTTAGGTTTTATGGGTATTTGAACTTAGGCTAAAAAATTACATTTTTCTTGTATTGGGTAGGGTGTTCTTGAGGTGGGAATGGGTGAGGGTTTATCGATCAGGCCTAAAAAGAGGACGAGAACCTATTCTTAGATGTTATACACCCCCCATATGTGTTGGTTGTGTCATTTTTCACTCAGAAATTATCAAAACCAAAGTTTTGCAACCATAACTTGAACTTTGACAACATTTGTTGTCAATGTTTTCGCTCTCTGAAATAGTAGTGAAAATATACTTTTGGGTGGATTCAAACATCATGGTAGTGTGATAACATGTAATTTTCCTATTTGAATGTGATCAAAAGGACATATTTTTAGGTGGAGGTCCTAGAAGTAGAAATGTCAGTTGGAGTTTGAGAAGTTGCTTGTTCACTAAAAAAAACTTACATTTTTTGACCCGTCACTACAACTTGTCTAACGGATTGATATTAAAGCTTCCACCCAAGAGATATGGGGTGAGATTATAAGGATTAATTAGGTACATGAGGGATCTGATATTTCATAAAAATGACTTATATTTTTCATTTTATGTATGTTTGAACTTAGGCTAAAAAATTACATTTTTTGTGTATTGAGAAGGGTGTTTTTGAGGCTAGACTGGGTGGTGGGTTTATCAATCAGGCCTAATGAGAAGAAAAGAACCTGGTCCTAGACATTATCAATCCCCATAAACATGTTTGCAGTGTCATTTTTCACTCAAGAAGCATCAGAACTAGAGTTTTGCAACCATAACTTGAACTTTGACAACATTTATTATTAGTGTTTCTACTCTCTAGAACGGTAGTGAAAATGCACTTCTGAGTGGATTTGAATGTTTTGGAAGTGTGATAGCATGTAATTTATCTATCTATATGTGATAAAAATTATATATTCATATGTGGAGTTACCAGAGGTAGAAATGCCAGTTGGAGCTCAAGAAGTTGCTTGTTCATTGGTAAAAACTTGCATTTTTAGACCCATCACTACAACTTGTCTAACGGATTTATATTGAAGCTTCCACCCAAGTGTTATAGGGTGGGATTAGAGGGATTAAATAGTTACATGATATATCTGATGGTTTACATGAATGACTTATAGTTTTCATTTTATGCATGTTTGAACTTAGGCTAAAAAATTGCATTTTTCTTGTTTTGGGAAGGGTGTTCTTGAGGTCAAAATGGGTGGTGGGTTTGTCAATCGGGACTAAAGGGACACAAATAACCTATTAATAGATGTTATTATCTCCATAAAACATTTTTATAGTGTCATTTTTCACTCAAAAAGCATCTTAACTAGAGTTCTATAACCACAACTTGAGTGTTGACAATATTTGTTATCAGTGTTTTCATTCTCTAAAATGGTAGTGAAAATGCACTTTCAAGTGGATTCAAACATTTTGGTAGTGTGATAACATGTAATTTGCCTATATATATATATGTGATAAAAGTGATATATTCATAGGTGGAGGTCTCAAAGGTATAAATTTTATCTGGAGCTCAAGAAGTTGCTTATTCACTGATAAAAACTTGCATTTTTGGACCCGTCACTATAACTTGTCTAATGGATTGATCTTGAATATTCCACTCGACTTCTATAGGTTAAAGTAATAGGGTTTAATTAGGTATGTAAATTATCTGATGTTTCATTAAAATGACTTACAATTTTCATTTTATGTATGTTTGAACTTAGGCTAAAAAATTACACTTTTCTCGTATCGGGAAGGATGCTCTTGAGGTAGAAATGGGTGGTGGGTTTGTCGATTGACCCTAATGGGAGGCCAAGAACTTGGTCATATATGTTATATTCCCCCTTTAATATGTTTTTGATATCATTTTTCACTCAGGAAGCATTGAAACTAGAATTCTATAACCATAACTTGAACTTTGACAACATTTGTTGTTAGTGTCTCCACTCTCCAGAATAGTAGTGAAAATGCACTTCCAGGTGGATTCAAACATTGTGATAGTGTGATAACATGTAATTTTCCTATGTGTGTGTGTGTGTGTGTGTGTGTGTGTGTGTGTGTGTGTGTGTGTGTGTGTGTGTGTGTGTGTGTGTGATAAAAGTGATATATGTTTAGTTGGAGGTCCCAGAGGTAGAAATGTTAGTTGGAGCTCAAGAAGTTGTTTGTTCACTGACAAAAACTTGCATTTTTGGACCCATCACTGCAACTTATCTAATATATTGATCTCAAAGCTTCCACTTGAGTGTTCTAGAGTGTGATTACAAGGATTAAGGAGGTATGTAAGGGATCTAATAGTTTTCATAAATGAATTACATTTTTTGTTTTATGCATATTTGAACTTAGGCTAAAAAATTGCATTTTTCTTGTAATGGAAGGGTGTTCTTATTGCTAGAATGGGTGGTGGGTTTATCAATCGAGCCTAATGGGAGACTAATAACCTATTCATAGACATTATCCACCCCCTTAGATGTATTGGTGGTGTCATTTTTCACTTATAAAGCATCAAAACTAGAGTTCTACAACCACATCTTGAACTTTGACAACTTAAACTATAGACCTAGAAACTTAATGAGTAATTGATCTATTGACCTATTGACAACTTTGAAAACTTTGGAAACTTTAAAAAATTTGACAACTTTGATAATTTTGACAACTTTGACAATTCTGACAACTTTGATAATTTTAACAACTTTGACCTATTGACCTATTAGGTGTCATTGAGTAATTGACCTATAGAACAAAGAAAACATGTATATACCCTATTTTTGGTTAACAGTCACATTGCAAAGAGAAATAAGAGTTGTTTCTTAATCTTGTCAAGTATGTCATTGAATAAATATGGACTTGGAATATGGTTCCATTAGTAAAGAAGGTTTTACAACTCCTATAAGATGCATGAGAGATTTTAAATTGAACTAATACTCCATGTTGTTGTCACAAGCCTGTAGGGTGTCTTATTGTGTAAGGTGTCTTATTGTGCCCTATATGTGGAATTAAATGTTGGAGTGTGTTTGAGTGTTTATAATAGGTTAAGGAAAGTGTGATTTTACCATGTAAGAACATCTATGACAAAATATTGACTCCTTGAGACCTATATCAAGTTTTGGTAAGTTTGAAACCTAATAGGATTACTTAGTGAGAAGATAATGAAAGAGTGAGAGGACATTTTTCAATGAAATGTATGAAATGAGTCAAAGAATGAATGTGAGAGGTCTAATGACACCAAGAATTATCTCCAAAGTGTACAAGAAGCAGGTAAAAAGAGAAGAAGGCCATTATTCCTAAGTGATAAGAGTGTCATTAGTCATTTCCACTACACACAGTGAAATAAAAACTTTAATTTAAAAAAATATGTAAGATCTGAGATATATAGCATTGAAAAGAATATTTTTTTAATCCTCATTTGTGCATGTACAACATTAAATATAAAATCTGATAGATAATCATTTAGAAGATCAAAACAACATTGTACAATAACACACAATGAAATAAAAACTGAATATAAATTAGATAGATTTCCATGATAGGCATACAATATAGGCACATATATGTCCAATGTCAATAATACATAGATTTCCGTGATAGGCATACAAAAAATTACATCTACCAACATAGTATCTAATGTTGGATGAATGTCATATGCACATATACAATGCCAAAAATGCATCAATTTCCATATAATCATACAAAAAAGTACATCTTATGTGTAATACATCCTATTCATCAAATTGGTTCCCTCTCTTTGCCTTCCTTGAAGAATAATCTCCATGGGATGTCCTGCTTGTAGATAGAGACCCCTCTAATGCCTTGGATTGATCTAAGGTCTGACTATGGGTTCTACGCTCATAGCTAGCTTATAATTGAGCCTGTTCAAATACAATGATTATTACAAAATTAACATAAAATACATCCAAATAATTGTTAAGAGATTAATTTTAAATTATAATAAAAAATCATTTAAACATGTGCACTTACTACAAGCTCATGATCCTAATCAATCTATTTTTCATGTTCAATCAAGTTAATGGCAAGCTCAGCTATCCAAATAGGAATCTTAAATATGGGAGGAACATGAGAAGTTGTCCCAATCACCATCTGACTGGGATATCATCTGTCATAGGATAACCTTGCATACATAATACATTTACATAATTTATATTTTCCCCAAGTACATGTGCTAAAATTATTATATCAAGTCTATTTTTATAATTCAAAATTACAAGAACTAGTATATACCTTTGTCAGTGCCTATGTATATTACATTGCAGTAACAATGCCTATGTTTGTCTTAGCTCATAGAGAAGGAGTGTCAATACCATCCATCAACTATTCATGTAAATAAGGTCTCACTTAGTTTTATATAAAGTACATCAAATTTTATATATGGAAACCAAAATGATCAATAAAATCACTTGTATATAAAATATTTGTCTATATAATTACATGAATGTAATGACACATTATAATAAATAAGAAGACAAGCATGCACATGAAAATACACTTAAATCTGAATTGATAATCCATCTATTGAAGTGTTATAGCTCTAGCCTTATACCAAAACAAAAATTAGAGGATTAAAACTTTGAAAGGGAATATATAATATACTAGTTTCTTTTTTTCAAGTTGATAAATATAAATATATTTGGGTCAAGATATTCAATTTATGTTATATTACATATTGGACTATATTGGTTGTTGATTTATTACTTGTGTAAAAATAGGGGTTTTACTTAGGTAGGACCCTCATAACTACTACCTTTTGGATGAATTTTCAAGATTAACTTTTTAGGGATATATTAAATTATGTTTTAAAGGTGGGCCTACATTTGATGGAGTAAAATGATGAAGTATGATTGGTTAAAACTAGGATTATAGAGAAATTAATGACTAATGATTTGGCTACACTATATATAATAGGGATACTCTAGATTGTGTAAGTGGGGATTATTGTCCCATTGAGTAGATTCCTTTCCAACCTATTCACTAACCAGGATGTGTCATGTAAAATAGTTTAATTTTCCCACAAGTCCCTTAAGAGTGGACTATCACTTTCAAGTTTGTGATTAGGATACTAGGCTTGTCACTAAAGTTAGGGTTGTGGCCTTGATTGAGGATTGTGATAGAGGTAAGGTTGTTAATTAGGTGTAATACTTTGGTGATGTTGATGCACATAACATAGGTTTTAAGTATGGGGTAAGACTAGTGGGGGTGAAGTGGCTATTTATCCTGACCCTCTAAAATGATATTAAATAGGGATCTTTTCCTCCCATTTGGTGGGTTATAACGGGACATATTTTCTTCTATATAGATGGGCACCTATTGTTAGGATTATTGAGGAGAGAGGATGTAAATTTGCATCAGTATAAGAGGTGTTAGCATATGTTTACTTGTATAGTTGGCCTTGAGGAAAATGTGGTTAGTTTAGAGTCTTAGGTGAAGACACTCAATGAGATTGTTAGGGCTAGGGGAGGTTAGGCTCCATCTAGCCAAAAAATAGTGGGAGGTACATCACCCACGTAGGTATAAGCAAGAGACACAAAAGTAGAGAAATTGTATCCCACATCACTCATCAACATTGGGAAATTATCATAGGAGTAGGAGTAGGAACCCTAGGCATAACCTCTAAATGGGGAAAATTACCTCCAATAGGACCTTAGGGTCACACCCTTGTATCTATTTTATGGAATAGGATAAAATCATTTCATGAGTGTGATTATGAACATAATGTTCAACAAGAGAGATATACCAATAAATTACATGGAATATCATCCACTGGGGGAGCTCATAACAATGGTGACACACATCAAATCTTGGATGGAATTACCTGTAAACTAAATAAAGTGAAAAGGGTCTTAAATTAAATGGATGAATCTTTGTTAGGGAAGCTAACGCTTGGCTAATAGGTATGAAAAGTTGATTTGAGATAAGATATTTTTTAATAAATAGTATGGACATGCTATTTATTTTACAAATTTTAGATGAAGCATCCTTGTGTTGGGACTATCAAGAAATAATTGTCAATTTAGATATGCCCATAGTCACTTGGGTGATGTTTAAGGAAAGACAATACTACTTGTTGGATATCTACTTAAATGATCTAGAATAAATGCATTTTGTAACCTCTATAAAAATGTCAATACTTAAAAGGAATATAATACATTTTTTTAACCTTGATTTAGTACATGGGATATATGTAAACAACTTATTTTTGCATATAGGGTGTGTTATTTTTACATTAATTCTTGAGAAGAGAAGTTATAAATTAGATGCAAAGAGAAAAACATATATGTAAACAACTACAGTCATAACAAATACAAAGAGAAAAACATATATGTAAATAATTTTTACCTTTGTATAGGTAAATGGTGTCATCCTAATAGAGGCAAATGCAGTTGTGGATGGCCCAGTAGATAGATTTGAATATGAAAATAATGGCTTTGACAAATCAAATGCTATAAATGTCAACTATGATGATGAAGGAACCATCACCTCCCATGACATTAAAAATGACATATATATTATATTAAATTTTTATGTAAATTAATTGTTATCTTAGAAATTAAATTTATAAATATAACTTAAATTTAACATGACATTTATATAAAATATACATGTATCTGTGTGGTGACTATTGTTTGCACACCAAATGTGTGTGCCAAAAACTCATCACTCATAAGAATATGATTTAAGCCATCTGAACCACCAATGCCATCATCATCAAAAGGTCCCATGCACATAGCTCCACATGAACTATAGGGGTGGGGTCAAGGTCAGGTAGCCTATTGCCTATCTATAGCATCACTTTGTGAAATCCTACTCATATGTTGAACGAGTGTATCGATGAGTGAACTAAGAGCATGGAGAGTGTCTATCTCCATGACCTTTTGAACCATGGATGGGATCTCAAGATCAAGAGGATTTTGGATATGAATCCATATAGGATAATTAGGCACATGACATGCACCTAGTTGATCCTATGTAGAGCCTTTTTCTCAGCCATAAAACTCACTAAAATCAAAATAATTAGGAATCTAATTAAGAACAAACTTGTAGTAGAGTTTCCTCAAAAAATATAATGGGACCTCATGGTTGTTACATGGTTGATGGTCAAATACCATCCACCATCGATCCCAAAAATTGGTCTTGATTAAGTTATGTACACAGTGATGGATAGGAAAATGTTTAGTGGTTATGAGAAATGAGGCATTGGTGGTTGGGTTGATGAATAGGGAACAAATGTTGACTTTTGAAAAATCCAAATTCTTGACCTAAAGGGCCGATAACTTATCAGCATAATAAGCCCTATAAGTATCCTTATGTGAGGTCCATTGGTCAATTTGACTCGTTATTGAGTCAATTTGACCTAATAAGGTCTATAGGGAATCTACCAGCTAGGTGCAATGGGGGTTGGTCAAATTGGGATCCCTCATTCTATCAATTAATTCTTCAATTTCAAGTTTCTTTCCCATATTATTGTCAATCAAAACCTTTTTACTGTCAGGAGGTTTTGGGGAATGATAAGAGGGTTAGGTGGAGGGATAAGAGGAACATCAAGGTTTTGTGGAGGGTTGGGAGGGTTATCAAGATGGGTTGTAAGAAAAAAATAAATTACAATTAAAAACATGGGTTAAAGAATGAAAATTATGAAAAATTAGGGTTAAATAGGGAAGATTTTGATCACTTACCTCTCCTACGTGGTGGCATTATTGATCGATAGGTATGTGGGGTGAATCTGGTAGCTTCCTAGCATTCTTTGGAGTCTTTTAAGCAAAATACAATTGTAGAACAAGGGTAGAGCTAGGAAACACGAATGCAAAATGAATAATTTTGTGTTCAAGTTTCCATTTTTATATTTTTTGCATACAGGTAATGCGATTGCATTATTAATGTGATTACATTATTGTTATGTCAATAATGTGATCATGTTAATAATGTGATTGCATTATTGTTTAATATAACATGATCACAATATTACATAATGTGATCATGTTATGGCTCGGTAATCCTGATCCTGTATTTAAGTAATGTGATCATGTTATTAATTAACATGATCACATTATGGGTGATGTCCACAGAATTCTCCCCCAACTCTGTGCACTTATCCATACCA